>VZUA01095689.1:6993-32788 GCA_013401035.1 Horornis vulcanius
TCATTAAAGGAGTTATTAATATCATTTTTCCTTTAAGTCAAGTGCTGGGAGTTCGGTGTGAGGGATAAGAGAGGACAACCCCAAATCAGGGTCTCCAGGGACTGCTGGGTCTAAGGTAAACATAAAGTTAACCCTCTCTGGGATTGCTGGCACAAGGGAGATCCTGGCACCCAAAGGGTTGTGGGAGCCTGTTGAGAGCCTGCAGAAGTCATGGGACTGAACTGAGAGCTCCAAAAGGTTTCTTGCTTCTGCATTTCTGGGTATAAATGGTATGCTTGGAAAAAAAAAAAAATGCAACTGTTTGCTGCTGTCTTCTCTGCTGGTTTTTGAGCTGTCCTCCCTGTGTCTAATCCTGGTACTGTTTTTTAGGGTGCTGAACACAACAAACTCCTCTGACCTCGGTTTTGGTCCCTAAGAGATCTTTCACACAGGCAGAGCTGCCCCCGGGGCTGAAGGCCCTGGGTGTCTCCCCAGGTGGCCTCTCTGTCCCAGGAAATGTGGTGCTGTGAGGAGAGCCCAGCCCTGGTTCCAGCAGCCGGAGTGGGGATGGTCACAAAACCAGGTCCTGAGCAAGGGAACAAGGATGCCTTAGGGCTGTGAAACAAACAGAGCCTTCTCCCATCTGTTCTCTCCTGTTGAGTTCCCCACATACTTGCTGCTTGGCATGGTGTTTTCCTAGGATAACTGAATAAGGAGGAGCCTGAAATTTAAGGCAAATTGTGTTATTTAAAATATCCTTCTTTTATGGTCAAAATTTATAGCCCAGCTTCATGACACTTGCCTGACCTGTGTTACCCTTTTCCCCTGGTGATTTAAAAGTGGCCTTGAGAAGCAGAGATATTTTAATTCCTTCCATTTCCTTTCATGTTCTGTTTTTCTTTCTCCTTCATTTTCTCCTGCACTTAAAAACACAAAACCCAAAATACTCTTCTAGCAGCACAAGATATGTCTGACCAGTGCATCCCAAGGTATAGATTTTAGTGAGGGAGGAAGATGTGCATTTTTAATGTGTCTGCTGCTAACAGACAGGAGCTCAGGGCAGGGAGGCAGGTCTAGAAAGTCTTCTCTGTGGCCTGGGAGGGCATCATGTCCCATTATGACAATTCACTCAATTCCAGACACTGACCAGCAAACAGGGATGTGGAAGGGCATGTATATGGAAGAGGAGGGCTTTTTAATCTCCCTCCTTGGCCTCGGGGGTTTTGGTCCAGAAAGAGGCAGGAGTTATATAGAATTCCCAGAATACAGCTGGTGCACCCCTAACTGCATTGGCTATAATAGGATTTTTTACTGTGTGAGGAATGAAATATCAGGCTCTCATTGTTATCTTCCCTCACGCAGCTGTAAAGAATTTATTTGTGAGTTTTACAATATCCAGAGGTGGTTCCTTTGTACCCTTTTTCAATAAAGTTGAAATGCCAAAAGTTCTTCAGTTTGTTATTGCTCTCTTTGCCCAGCAAAAAACCCTTGTAGCAATTCTGAGACTGGCATCTTTGTCTGATCATGAACCTTCTCTTAAAGAAACCATCCTGGTTTCCCTGCACAGCTCATCCTTCTAATGCCATTTTTCAGTCTTCCCCAATACCCAGGCTTTTTCAGCATCTTGACATGTATTTGTGGTTTTGGAGATCTGCATTAAATGTTGTGACCTCCAGTAAGAGTCTGGGTCATACTTTGGATTTTAAGCATTCTCTGTTCAGTGTATTCAAATTTCTCCTAAGCCCAAAAATGTCCCACCTTAGAATGGAAAAAAAAAGTTATTTAAGATTGTGGAGATAAAAATGTTTTACTAGGAGAAGTTGCCTGGAATACCAAGGGATCAGGAAACCAGTTCATTTCCATCTGCCAGCTCATGTTCCATGTGCCAGCTTGCTCCCTGGTCTTCCTTTTTTACCGTTCCTTAAAGAGTTTGGCCCTGATTTCTTGCTGCCTCAAGGGGAATTAGGAGTCATCAGTGATGTGGCTTCCCAAGCACTCCACTTTTCTATCATCAATCAGTGGCTGCTCCTGAGGATTGTTCTGGGTTTGATACTGCGGCCTGAGCACATTTAATCCTGACAAACAGTCCTTGTTTTAAAAAAAATGCTGTCGGTATTAAACGTAACTTGCATATTGATGGAAATGACAAATTAATCCAGCAAAGAAATACACAACAATACACAAAATGCACAATAATAAGGAGATTCCATTTATATTATATTTCTCTTTCTTCCTACACACTGATTCTTTGAAATTAAAAAAATACCTTTTGTTTGTTTGTTTGTTTGTTTGTTTCAGAGTGGGATTTTTTTTTCTCTTTCAATAAGTTTGGGAATCCCCTTTCACCTCCATAGGTGGTTGTCATGTCTGGGGCAACAACACATGCCAAATTCAGCTATAGTAGGCTTGATCATGTTGTCTGCTCAGGAGTGAGTTTCCCATTGAAACCAGAAAGGTTTGGAACAGTGTAGGACTGGGAATTGCTGCTAAGGAGTAAGGAAACAACAAACTTCAAAATATTTTTAAGGCCATGAGGGAAACAGTGAGTAAAATCTTTCTTTTAAGCCCTTCTAGTGAATCTATCTCATATGTATCTATAGATTTTCAACAGCAACTACACAGCCTTCTCCTCATTTGAGAATTACTCGGACAGACAGACGTCAGAACAGTAGGGGACTATTAAATGTTTCAGGGTTCCCAGATTAGGTCTGCTTGGAAATTAAAAATAGATTTATAGATATTAGCATCCAATCTGAATGTTGTCCCTGATTTCCATGGTTCCAGTGGTATCTGGCTCCTAACACACAAACACAAATGTCATAATTTGTTTTCCATCCTCTCTGATGTCAATGTAAACGATCTTTTGGATGGGTCTGGATGTTTCTCCACATGAGGATGAAGCCCAACTCTGCAGGATTGTATAAGTCTATGAGAAACAGAAGGGCAATCTGACAAACTTGGTGATGTTGTCCAAGCTATCTGAAACTCAGAGAATGTCTTACACAACCAGAAGCAGACTGGAGTTAAAGATATGTGCTACATCCTTTGTTTCAGTGTTCATTGGAAGACAACCAGGTCAAAACTTGAGTTAAAATGACCAAAGCAAAGGCCAAGGCAAAAGGCATAGGAATGGCCAATGTTTCACACGTTTCACTATCTTCTGAAGCTATTAAGAGGTTCTGTCATGGTATTCTCTTTTTTTTTTCAAAGATTTCTGAGGAATGTCAGTTCACATAGGGCCACGTAAAAACTCAGGGAAGGCAAGATTCACCCCATTCTTTCCTATTTGTTTCTATTTCTTTCCCATCTATTCCTATTGCTTTTAAAAATAACCTGGTGTATCTTTCCTGGAACACACACATATATATACATGTCTATATATATAGATATATATATACATATGTAGTCTTGGTTCTTGTCTTGCAATTTGAATTTGAATCCCATCAACTGCATTTCCTAAGGATGTCTTGCATTCAGACCCAAGTTACCAAAAGCATTTGTTTATTGCTTGCAAACAATCATTATCTGTTGACAGAGGACTGAAAGCCCCTTTCTAAATTGACATATTGGAAATATTTTAGGGCTTATTTTTCAGAAAGACTTCAGGCAAGCAAGTGAATGTGAATGAGTACAGGCTGTCCTGTTTTCCAAGAGCTGCTCTTGGAGCGGGAATTCAGGGGTCAGTGCACCCCAGAATGAGAGATGCTGGAGCTCATCTTGGGCACTGTGGTGTGGGAACACCACCCTTGTCTGCAGACCTGGCTCTTCATTTGGAAGTCCAGTCACTCTGTGCTGGGCTAACAGTGTTTACCACAAAAGGTTCAACAAAAACAACTGCTAAAATTGCTCTGTGGTCAGTTGTGTTTCTGGAAATTAATTTCCAGGCTGCTGTGAGGAGGTTTATGGCAGACTGTCTCTCCTCACTGCAAGAAGTTGCCCAGGACCTTTTCATACACGAGCAGAGGGTTTTAAAATATGCACTTGCTTAGGCACATTATTATTCTAAACATCTCAAAGTTATGTTCTCTCTCCTTGTCACCATAGAAATCATTATACAATTACGTTCCTGTTTCTCCACGCAAGGGCTGCCTGCGTGTCTGGGTAGGGACACAATGGCTTTCCAAGGCACTGAGGAATTACTCCACCCCAAGGCAGAAAGCTTCCCTTCACTTCCCAGGACATGGCAGGGAAGGAGCAGCTGCCATACAGGCAGACCAGACCTATTTTGGGAGGAGCAGGCAAGGCAGGCTGTGGGCACGTTCCCTCCTGCCTACAGCCACACACCTGCCTCATCTTTGAGGTAACTTCTACCTGGCTCCGTAATACGCTTTGTATTCCTCCTTTTTAAACCTCTTTCAGGTTAAATTTTTATTTCTGCCCCACTCTTCTCTTTGGCAATGTTTCTTTCCTATAGAAATAATCTTTTATGGATCTTCAGTTCAGTGTCCAAGTTCCCAACAAGTCCTAAAAATTCCCTTCTCTGATCAGTACATTCTTCAAGGACTCTCACTAAAGAGAGTCCTTTTCCTATTCCAAAATGTGCTAAGGCTGGTTTGTTCCTCCATGTCCAGAAAAAATGACACTGAAGCATTACATAAAATATTCTGCTGTGATTTGACATCTTGTTCTGAAGGCATCAGCCTGTAAAAAGTATTGACAAACAGAGGTAATTTTAGAGAAGGAGCAAAGCAGAATGTCCAGATGCCGATGTGAGAGGATTTATGTTTTTATATATATACAGTAAAAATAGCTTGGTTAAAAGGCAACCATGAGGGTTTGGCAAGGTCCCAGTATTTAGAGGCCATGAGAATACAAACACAAATCGCTTTTACCAGTCAATTCAGGAATATTGCAGCTGACTCCAGTAGGAGCTTCCTGAGGGAAAGATGGATCCTTGGGGCTTACACAGAATAGCTGACTGCAGAGAAAATGGCATAACTAGGCAAACTGTGTGGAAATCAATAATATACATAAGTCATTGAAATAAAGGGAAAACTCCTCACAGTGAATGTCCGACAGTGTTCTCAAAGGAAATGGTGAATAGCTCATCCATCTGAACATTTACATCTCATTTGGATAAAAACTGGATTTTTTTCTACATGGATTCCCCTGCTCTCTGCCAATTCCTTGAAAGATCGTGGGAGCCTCAGTGGGGTTTGGTTACACCTCAGCAGAAGACGAGCCCTTATCCACCCAGTAGAGAAATATTTTTCCTGGCCATCTGCCACCAGAAACCAGACCTAAGTGTTCATCTTGGTCATTTTCTTCGCATTTCTTGTGCACTGTTTCTCCTTTCCCTCTGGTTCTGGTACCTTTTGCCCTGCAGCTGCCATGCCCCACCAAACCCCATCCCAGGAGATCCTCACCTGACTGCTCCACCCTGCAGCAAGCACAGCTGGAAGTGTTCCTGCATGGGAGCATCCTGCACGCTCTGACAGTGCAAAGTTGACTCTATTTTGACTCATCTTACCTGGTCAGGGCAGATTTGCTCATGCAAGCTGCCAATTTGTTTATCTCTTGTTCAACAGTTAAGTACTGGAAGCTTCAAATCTAAAAATCCCCAGCTTTCCTAAGACCTTTCAAGTCAACTTTCAAAGGCAGTCTTTTATTGCTGGGTTATAAAACCCTTTACAGAGAGAAAACTTCAAGTCTGAATATTGAAGTAAAGCGTTTAAAGTTCCTTTTTGGATCATGAACCTATTATTAAGGCAGGATGGAAACCAGTTTGCAGCCTGTCTTCTACATGGAACATCCACAACGCCAGAGTCCAAAGTGAAGTCACTTTTTTGGATTAGGCACCGACCACAGAAGGCTTAGAAATGCCACTTATAATTAAAAACATTGTGCCTGGATCCTTCTGTCTTTATTGAGGTGAAATGGCCACTGGAAGCAATACAAGTTGAGGTTGAAGAACAACAGCAAGCTCTTGTCCTCTGTTTTCTAATATATTTAACTGTTTATGGATGCTGGGGAAGCTTTGTACATTCTGTACGTTTCAACAGTAAAATGGATGCAATTTCCTCCAGCTTTGATAGTGATTGTAATAACAGTTAGTGCTCTGTGAGGCCAAGCAGAGCCACCTCTCCTCATCCCCTTCTCTGTCCCATGTGAGACAACTGCAAGCCCCTCAGCTTGCAAAAAACCTGTGAGCTGCTGTCCCGGCTTTCTTTTGTTTTTTCAGCTTTATCTCTTGTATTTCTACTAATGCCTTGTCTATTTTATGGATCAGAGACTTTTATCTACCCGTCTGGAAGGGCTTAGCACAACGCAGCCATGATCCTGCCTGAGCAATCCAACACCAGCACTAATTGCACAGTACTTTAATTCCTCAAAGTGTTGTGTAAACTGGATGGGCTCGATTTGTGGTGGTACCCAAAAAAAGGGTTTGGGTAAGATGTCCCCTACCAGCTGCTGGCAATGGATGCCAGGATGCCCTCCTGGGGGTGGAGCTGGGAAGCCTCAGAGGTGTTTGTTTCCCTGTCACAAACAGTCTCAGCTTCACTGAACTCCTTGCAATCACTTCTTTCCAGAGGGATCCCCTCTTTGCCATACATCTTCCATGCCCAGGTTTAGATTTCTTTCTGACAAGGGCTCCCGAATGTGCTGAATTTGGCACAAAGTTGTTTTGTGCACTCAGCAGACCACAAAGCAGAGGAGAAATGCCAGCAGCTCATTAACCCTTGCATCCCCTCCTTTTACCATGTTCATTATATCATTTACCAATCCACAGAGCTACCACAGGCACTGTCAGGGAAGACTTGAGGGTCCAGTGTAGCATCCCAGCATGCCAGGGCTGCCTGAGTGAGTAGCAACAGGGAAATTCATCTGCTGGGATGCAGTTCCTGTACCACCACGCCAATCCATGATGCATCCTGGTTAAACAGCAGCCTTTGATTTTTACTTTTTTTTTTTTTTTTTTGAAATGCATCTGTAGATCTGGATGTCACATTCCTCATTGAGTTTTCCACAGCAGCATCCCAGCCCACAAACAGGAGTGAAGTTGTGGGTAAGAAGCTGGTGCTGGTTCCTGCTCTGGGGTGGTCAGTGAGCAGCACAGGTGATATTCAGCCCCTGTCACCATGAGAGGAGTCTGGAAATATTGCAGCCTGTAACAGAGGTGGGAGGGCCGTGAACAGCTCTGATATGGTACAATTTAATTCTGGCTTTGCCCATGAATCAGCAGGATTTGGAGAGTTGTAAATCCTGGTGGTTCTTGCTCCCTGCCTGCTGATGGTGTAGGATGGTGCTGTGCTCCGTGCTGGGGACGTGTTGAGCCAGGGCTTTGCTGGAAGAGCTCTGGATTGCTGCCATCTGAGCCAGGGTCAACAAAAACTCCTTGGCAAGGTAAAATCTGATATGACATCACGTGCAGGGTGTGTCTGGGTGTGTGGCAGTGACCAGCAGCATGACAACATTGGTGCTTGTCTCCTCTGAAGATGCTGCAAGATGTCCATGTCTTGGTTTTGCTCTGTGTGTCTCAGTCAGAAATACAGTTGTTTTAGACAGTTTTCACTGAATGTGAAGGTTTCTCTTCTGCCTTTTGTAGTGCAGGATGGAGACAAGGAAAGCACTAAAAACAGTCCCTGTTGTTTCCAGACAGGTAGGGCAGAAATCACAAAGGAAATCTGTGCGTTATTATCCAGCTTGGTTAACAAAAAGTTAATGTGATTGACACATTTAACAGTTTAAATATGTCTTAAAACATTTTACTGGCAAAATCTGAAAGCCATAGATATTTCTGCACTGAGCCAAGGAGCTGTGAAGGAGTTGTCTCATGATTTTTTGTGCACAAAATATGTCAAAAAAGGGAAAAGAGGTATGGGAAATAACGGGGGAAAAACCCCTGAATAGGCTGATAATTCTTTGTAGAAGCATTTATACTTGCAAACAGACAAGTTCTTTGCTCAAGAGGAGTAGGGTAGGATGAAGCTGGGAGAACAGTCTTGGAATGCAGCAGCTCTCAGAGGACAGAGAGAGGAGAGCACAAAGTCAAGGGCACTGCCAGGTGTGGAGCTGAGGAGGAGATGCTACAATAAACACACAGGAGTGCAAGAAGGATGATCTTATGTTCTGTGTTTTGCTTGGAAGGAGGAGGTGGCTCCAAGGCACATGTCCAACTTCTTCCCAAGGCTGCTCCCAAAGGTGACACCAGCATGTGGCCAACAGGAAAAAAGGATCAGGTTTCTCTACCCACCACTGCTAGGGTGCAGGCAATGATTCCTGATGGGTCAGGAGGAGTGTGTAGGGCTGGAGACTGAAATCACATAGAAATAAATGCTCCCCATCGTCCAGTGGGAAAGTTAATTGAACCTGCACCACCTCACCAGGAAGGGGCTGGGGAACAGCTTGAGAGTCACTGATAAATTATGGGCTGTCTCCTGCTACAGACAGTGCCTTAGCATCTGAAGGGGATGATAGAAATCTGTCCTTAATGATTGCTGATCTTCAAACAGGAGGAGGAAGAAAGCCAGACCCAACTAAACAATATCTTCTCTGAAGAAAAAAACCAAACCAAAACAAAAAAAACCCCACCCAAACAAACCCCAACCAAAACCCCCTATATTTAACTGGATTCTCATGAAAGATCACATGTGCCACAAGAGGATAAATTTGGAGCATTCTCAGTTTCAGAGTGAATATTTTATATAAACAGACTAAACAGCATAGGAAAAATACAGTGCTGTGCACAACAGCAATGCTCAGTGAGCTAAAAACCAGACTGGGCCAGATCTTAGTGATAATTCCCAGTGCAACCTATTCTTGAGTCTCAAGTCTCCTGAGAGATACCTTACATAACAGGAAATTGTGGATAATCACAGAAAATACATCAAAGCCATTTCAGATATTTCTATCACAACATGTACTAAATGTTATTGGGGCGCGGGGTGTGGGGGGGTTGGAAATAAATGTGCAGATTAGCATTTAGGGATGTAGGTTTGTCTTTTTTATTTTGAGTTGGTTGGATTATTTCTTCCAGGAACAGGGGCTGAGAGATTTTCCAGGGCGTGGAGTTCTGACCGGCCTGTGTGTTCCATCCTGCCCGTGTGATCTCCACAGGAGAGCACAGGGAGGGAACAGGCACGGAGGATCAGAGGCAGTCAGGGAACATTAACTGCATACATGCATAATTATGACTACAGTGACCTGATGGAAATTTTGCAGGGATTTCAAAATGCATGCGAGGAGTGAAACCTTCCCTGAGCCCTTTTTGTGTTTCCCCTTGCACGCTGACAAAACAGGAATGGTAAATAATATCACGGGTAGGTGTTAATTCACCACAGACCCTGGAATTGCAGAAGGGGTTTTCAAGAGAGGGTAACTGAGTGCTTTGAAAATGGTAGAAGACTGCATCAAATTGGGTGTTATATCCACCCATTCCATGCGGGAATATACAAGGAATAAAATGCTAGAGTGACTCTGGCTGCCACCATCCATACACCCTTCACCATGGATCCATCCACCCATCTCTCTCTGCGTGTTGATTTTCTGTGTTATGGAAGTATTATGATAAAGTAAAGGTGGAAAAATTCAAATTTACCATGAGGGATTTTTTTTTTTTTTTNGATGGCACAGTGGTGTTGAACACTGCGTACTAACTTAGCCAGAGCTGGGGACTGTGGGTTGTGGAGTTTCAAAACATGCTGGAATTAATGACACAGAATCCACTGCTCCATGGTTTTATACCAGCCTGTCTCAGTCTAAGGTCAAACTGGAAAAGTTTCCTGACAAGAGCTGTAGGTCTGACTCTCTGCCTCACTGCTGACTGAGCTGGGTGGCTGCATAAGTATAATATAACCCGAAAAAAATCCTCTCACAGAGGGGAGGGGGGGGGTGAAATCCACAAATTTAGGTTAAAAACAAAAGTTATGGCAACGTAAGTGCCTCTAAGTTTTGCAATAACCCTCCAGTACTTTTTGCATCCCAAAAGGCTCCAGATGTGACCAGCCACTGCGAAGTGGCGAGTTGTTTATCAGCATCCTGCTCCGCAGACGGGCACCTGTAATTTCACTCGGGCTTTGCATCAGCAAAATTAAGATATCCAGAAAAAAACCCGGGGGGGTAGGGTGTGTGTGTGTGTGTAGGGGGGCGGTGGTGGTGGTGGTGTGAAGAGAAAATGCTCTGCCAAGGCAGGTTTCCTGCGTTTCAAGGCATAAACAGGGACAGAGCAAAGCCGTGCCTGTCACCCTCAAGGTGAGGTGGGCAGCACCCGGCTCCTCCCGCGGGGCTGGGTGTTTCTCTCTTCTGGGTGTTGAGGGTGGCTCTGCCCATAAAAAGAGTGAAAATTAGTAAAAGCCTAATAAAAACTAGCTACTCTCAGCACTGCTGCTAAAAACTTGGGCTTTTTTCACGTCTTTCCCAGCTGTGAGGGATGGGGCTGCCCACCACCTTGCTTGCTGGGTACGTGTACGCTGTGTTTGAAAACTACCTAATTTCACTCCTGCTCCCTTCCTGATCCCTGGTCTATTCACAGCTTCATTTTGTTTTGAGGAGCAAAATTTCCTCTTGATTACTTCTTTATAAAAATGAGTGCCAACTTCTGCATTTTTACAGGTGGTTTAATTCAGTTGTTGATAGAAACCACCAACTAAAATTCCTGTACTCAAGGGGCAGATCTGTATTTTCAGAAAGTCACCTCCATGTTTGTGTGAAGCACCTGCCAATTAATATGCTTAAAAATATCACTGGAGTTATGTAAGATCTTTAAAAATCCTTCTGCTTCTTGACTCTGCAGCACTTCACCTATGACTAAAAGTCATCAAGCTTCAATGTGCTTTAAAATAAACTCAAAACCCAAGCAGCCCTAATTTAATAGAAACAAGAAATTATTAACTCCTTCCTCTTGTGCAGGATTATTCAAACCTGGAACAGAGGTTTGATCTTGGAGTAATGATCTCAGGGATCTGTGTCCCTGGTCTGGCACCCCCCAACCACAGTGCCTTAATATGCAACATTTTTTAATATATATGTGAAAGTATGTATCATTCTCCATTAATGATATATAAAAACTGTGACACTTAACATATTATTGGCATTGGAATGGTTATGGCTGGGTAAACTCCAAAACTCCAAGCTCAACACACCAAAACAACTGCCCATTCTGATTCCCCCATACTTTACATTTCTAATTTTNCTATGTGGAAATGAACCTCCAGGGGCAAGTTGTGGCAAATGGATTTTTTTCTGGTGCAGTTTTGAAGGTGGGAGGTGAGTGATTTTGGGTGATATGGGTGAGAGGAGTTACAAACACGTCCGAGCATCAACGAGCATCAGCGCTGAGTTAACATGCTGCTTATGTCACCTTTAAACACATTTAACAGTGGTTTTTGTGTAATATAAATATTAAATCCTTCATAGCATTGTTTAATGGCACTGTTAGAAGTTTTCTGGTTTAAAATTATAGAAGATACTGAAATTGATACGTGGTGTTTTCTCTTTCAGGGGCTGATTTGGGCTCCTGATGTTAATGAGAATTTTTCCTTTGTGAGCTGTGGATGAGGCTTTAAGCAAGACTTATAAATAAATCAACAAATAGATAGATAAAGCCTCTCCTTTCTCATTTGCTGCCTATTTAGAGAGTTTTAGGACTGGAGCTGTTGTTGTTCTCCTGGTACCAAGAGCTGGGCAGTGCCTGCTCTTCCTGCAGCCTTGCAACTCCAGTAACCCCAAATATATTTAGACTGATGACTCGATTCCCTCATCAGAAAGATATGTGAGTAGGAATTGTTGTCTATATTGTAAAAACAGTGCCACACTTGTGCATGCATGTGTGGGGCTGTTAAAGGTTTTACAAGGTGCACGGGAATGTGTGGCTGCTTATCTGGGGCGAGGAGGGAGCCCAGCAACACCAAAAACCCTCCCTGGACTGCCCAGTCCCAGCTCGGGGCTCCCTCTAAGGCACAGAACTCTCACACCCTGCACTCAGAGGTGAACACTCTGTTCAGGTCAGAGGGAAGATTTAGGAGAAAACTCTACTTCCATTTACATCATTAAAATCCTAATGAGGCTGTAAATCAGGGTAAGAGTATGGCTGAGGTCGATAGGGTTGGGTGGGTTTAAATGGCTGGAGAATTTCTCTGCTTTAGGTGGAAATACAGACCAGACGAGCCAAAGCAGAGCTGCAAGAAAAAAAAAAGGTTTCATGTTCTTATTAAGATCTGAAGGGAATAACAACAACTATCAATTTTGACTCAGATTGTTTTGCTTCCTTCTGAAAGGAAATAATAGTGGAAATGTTTACTGTCCTAAATCACAGTGGCCAAAACCAAATATATTAAACTGGGCCAAAATTACTTACAAAAGTTTGAATTTTTTTGATATATCCTTAATAGGGTAGCAATTGGAACTACTTTTGTACACCTCAGTTTACAATTTTCTTCAAACTATTAACAAAATCTGATATATTTCCCAAGATACACCAACACAATTATGTTTTCCATTACTTTCCTTTTTAAAGTAAGCTTCAGTATTTCAAATATTACATAATGTAGAATGATCTGGAAATGCATATATTAGGAGAGTTTCGGGTTGAATTGGAAGTTTTAATTAATGTCTTTAATAAGTGCTTCAGTGCAAGAGGGCACAGTTTAGGAGCTGAAAAAGGTAGCTCATCCTATACATCCAGTGCAGACCACTGGTTTCGGTGGAATTCTCCAACTAGCACAGCCATGGAAGCAGCCTCTCCTCTGAGCTGCAGCCAACTTGTTTTTCTGTTCCTTAAACAGTCCTGTAGCACTTGCCAGGAAATGCAAGAAAATAAAATGACTCACTGAAACAGTAGTTGTTTCCATTGGAAATTATTAAAACAAATGGTAATGTTATCATATATTAACTATAATATTAACGTTCTGCAGCACAATCACTTCTGATGATGAGTGGCAGCATCACAACAAGGACCATTTTGTCTTAAAAATAATATTAATGTGAGCTGATGCAAGCGGTGAGGTTGCCTAATGCAGTAGTGCTGACACAAGACATGGAATGACAATCTGTGGACCATGGAAAAAACCCACTGTCTGCTGAGCCAAGCTCACATCTTCAACCTGCACAGCAGCAAATCTGTGATTTAATTGTGAGGCTCTTTAATTCCATATACCACCACTGGTAATTGTGTTTATGTTATAGACAGACAGGATTTTTTTTTTCCAAAATGTGAGGGGAGTGGCTCTGAAAGACAAAATTCTAGATAAGATTTCAAGGCTGCAAGAGAAAATTTGCTCATAAAGGATTGCACTAAGCAGACTAACAATGAAATTTTTACAGGTTTTTCCTCTGTCACAATCTGAGTCCAAATTTCTCTGCTTTATTTGAAAACAATGCAATATCTATTTTCCTGCACTGTTTGATCTGCCCAACAATATCATAATACTTCTCAGTGGTTGGGATACAGACCTTGGGAGCAGCTTATGCCAAGGGCAGCATCCCAAGGAATGGAAAGATCTGGGGACCTGTATGTTTTTGCATTGCTGAAAATGCTTAATATCTGAAATTGCTGAGAGTGATGGGGGTGATTTCTGGTGCCCTCTGAGCAGTTGTTGTTTAACCAGGAGCTGGTAGCTCCTAACTAAACATAAACCCAGGTGTATGTAGACACCCTCCCTGACGTCATGATTGCATAATAAAACATACATAAAAACCAGCAAGGCTTGTAATTTGGGTTCTAGTGAGAACATTTGCGTCTGACAGTCTAAAATATACATGAAATTTTTGAATAATTTGGCTAAATTGTGCAGTTTCTGTAAACAATCCCAACAGTAAACCTATTAGCTGAAATATTCACACAAAGTAAATAAAAGGAACACAAATGTAGCCAAGTCAAATTCAACTTTCTGACTTAGTAAACACTTGTGGGAGCATTTTTAGAAGCACATTTCTAGCTCTGCTTGGGTTTTTCAGAACTTCCAAATATTGGTATTTACAGAATAAAAGTATATAAAAGTATATAAAAGCACATTTTCTTCCAAACAACAGCAGAAGAACTTCTATAAAAATAAAAAGAGGCAAGCAATGAAGCCAAGCATGAGTCCTGTCCCTTGTACCTTGACACAAACTATCAGTTTTCAACCCCAGCCCATTTTTGGCTGTTTTCTTCCTCAGAGATGCCCACAGCAGAGAGAGGTGCACAAGTATTCCTTGTGCAGGTTACCTGAGCTGGTTTGCTCCTGGGTGTACCTGGAAACACATCTCGTGTGCACTCAGACAAGTTGGCTATGGGAGCCTTACAGCCTAAACTTCACCTCACTCCTGTATTGGGTGTATCAGAAATTGGAATTCTTGGGTGAATGTATGGCTGGAGCGTCAGGAAGGTGTTTTTCATCACCAATCTGCCATTCCATAGCAGCTTATGGAAGACGATGAAGGGATGGATGGAAGGGCACACAAAGAACTCGTCATGAGAGGCACCTTTTGGTGCCAAAAATCTCGATTTTCCCCGGCTCTGGTGTGTGAGGGAGGACACCTCCAATGGCAGATTGCCTCCTAGTGCCACGCTCAGGAAATGACTGAGAGGCCAGAAACCTCTGAGGAACCTACGGGGCAGGTATTTCATCGTGGATCCCACACCTCAGTGATATTTAATGCCTGCCTTTATGAATGGATCGTAATTTTCAATAGAGAGTAAAATTATCTTAAGCCCACTTAAAAGAAAAAAAAAATTCCTAAAGAGGTGGTTTTGTCCCCCACAAAAAGAAAGTTGTTTCTGTTTTCTATCATGAGTTAGAGAAACAACTGCAGGGACATTTTGCATGTTTTTTCTTACTTCAATATCTAGTTTATCTCAATCAACCATTTGTTTTAGCTTTTGGTGCGACAAAACATTACTGTCTGCTTCACATATAGGATGAGAAAAAAAAGAAAAAAAGAAAAAAAAGAAAATATTTGTCGTCGTTCCTTTCCTTTTTCTCCTGAGGATATCTTTTGGAACCACAACTCCTCCATCCTCGTCCCAGAGACGAGATCCATCATCTTTGCTTCTTCTTGCTCTCTTGGCAGAAGTAAAACCATTTTTTTTTTTTTTATCTCCCACCCTTCTAAATCTTCCAGTGAGAACAGTCGAGTGAATTTCACACCTCGCACAATTGCAAAGGCATTACGGGCAGGCTGACAACGCCCTCCTCAATTTGCTTCCAGGACGACGTATTTTTGGTAAAGACTGGAATTTACAGGATATCAAACATATAGTTGGGAGCGAAATAGAGCAGCAGAAGGGAACATTTCTATATATTCCATTTCCAGCAGACACTCGAGGAAAGAGCAGAGGATGCCCATGGTCTCCTGCAGCCTTGGGCAGGGTTTGGGGTGCCTGGGGCAGGGCTGGGGGTGCTCTGCAGGGGTGGGAGGTGGGCGCCGATCAAAGTGGGCACGACCAAGGCGTCACCCACCCGAGACCTCCTTGGCTGACACAGGAGCAGCCTCACCTGGAGCAGCCTCCCCTGGAGCCCTCCCTCTGGCCAGCCGAGGGGACAGCAGCCCCAGGCTCGCACCCATGGGAGCCCCTCCGGAGCCTCCTGCCCCGGGCAGCACCGGATCTCCAGCGAGGGCGGGCGAGAGGCAGCCCGGAGTGGAAAGGAAAGCAGGAATGTAGGATGTTAAAACCCGAACTGAGCAGACTTGCAGAAATTGCTGGAATGCCTCCTTCCGTTCTGACCATCTCCGTGTGTCCAAATTCCTCTGAGATCTCTCAGAAGTGGCGCTTCCTCCACAGGCTGAGGTGGAAAGGTCTGAGGAGAAGCACCACCAGTAAAGTACATTTTTACCAATACTGCAATTTTGCTCTGGGCAGACCCTGAACAGATCAAACCCCTCTGTTTGCAAAGCCTGACACAACGCAAGAAGCAATGGGAACCTCGAGTATCCATAGGAATCCATGTTTATCTTTGGAAGGTCAAAACCTACCCCAGTTTCAGTTTTCAAATGTACATGGGGAGGGAGTTGCTAAGGTTCAGCTCCTGAAAAAAAAAACAAACCTAATAAAATTGTCTGGCAGAAGAAGTTTGGCTTGCTCCTGCAGGATTCATTACTTCCCTAATAAATGCAACATGGCATTTCAACATGTTTGTATTGTGACTTCACTAGCTTTTGTTATGTATTTGAAATATAATAATATTCGATAATAGTTCATGGCAGAGTTATTTTTAAAATGTATAATGGTGACAACATTCAGACATATTACAGACTTCATTTGAATGAGAAAAAGTTTATGATTCAGTTGCCTTACAGAAATTGTATTTTACTGTCATTATCAAAATTACATTATTTAAGTACCACACGATTTTCATACCAAATTATCTTTTCACAGAAAAAAAAACAAAAACCCATCACTGCAGTAAATTACAGTGTATTAAAATTCTGTACACCATTTTCATATTACATTACAAACATTCTTTGTGCATTGTTTCTTCACTGTAGCTTTGCTCTTTCATCAGATATGACCCAACATGAGATGCAAAACAACTGGACTGAATGGGGAAGAATATAGAGGAGATGCTGGTGCTGGGATCTGTTATGCTAAATGTAAATGTTAATCATCTCTGTTCCATTATGCTTATCTTTCCATGGATTTTTGGCTAATTTTCCAGGTCCAGGATATTACCAGTGTTTTGTGGTACGCATGGATTAGGTTATTGTATTAGGGTTGGAATGGCTGAGAGGGTGAAACCAAGGAACTGCAGTAAAAAGCTGTTGTTTGTGGAGCTGTAAATAATTTCCAGCAGAAATGTCTCTGCCCACTCTGCTCAGCCCCAAAGCCTGGGGAAGGGGATTGGTTTGTTTGCTTGAACTCAGGGGTGGCTCTTACTGCTCCAGGTCAGTTATTAATGAGGAAAGGAAGGCTAATGACAAGAGGAGGTGCTGACAGCCCAGCATTTATTCTCTGGAACCATGCAACATCAGATAAAAATAGTACTCATGTCACACTCACTGCAAAACCGGCAGTTTTTCAAACATACCTGAATCTAACCAGAGTTTTTTAGTACATATCACAAAAGACTGTGGTTGGAATAAATAGTAGATAGTCACCCAATGGTTAACATGACAGTCTGATTTCAGTGCCCGTAATTAATGATTGATTAATTAATTAATTTAGAGATGACTCAACAGCCAAGCTGAACAAGCCACCTCTGCCCTCCTCACATGGGACACCTCAGCCCAAGGGGAGAATTTCACCCCCATTCTCTTTCTTGGTTCTGTACTGGACTCTGGGACAAGCCCTACTCCTTAAATGCTGATTATTTGTCTAATTTGTTTTATTGGAATACCTTCACCATCAGTCAAAGAAAGATCAGGTGAAATAACCAGGGACTGGGGTGGAAAAGATGCAGTCAAAGGGCAATACAGGATTGGTCTCTGAAACAGGGGACTGCAGCTGTGAGAGCAGCACAAGGAGGGCTGACATCCACACTGAATTTTGTGAGGTTTCACTCAAAACCAAACCCAAATCTGGTCCCATGAAGGGAATGCTGTCTTGAAACATGTTGAATGGGCTCATAGGCTGTCGAATATACTGAATTTCAGAGCTGAATTTCCATAGCTGCACAAACATCAGAGTGTTCCTGGTCTCTCTCATCAAAGGAGTAGCTCTGAAGTCACTGGAGAGCCAGAGCTCCACAAGGCAGCATAACATTAGCATGGGGAGGGCAAACCAGGGGATGGACACGGAGCAGCAATAATGTCTTGCATTTTTAATCTTAATGTATGTGATGTCTGGGCAGGTACTGAGAAATGAGTGTAACTGGTAGCTAGGGGAATGCACAGGTAAACCTGCAAGGACTGATCATTGATTAGTCCTAAAAAATGGTGACATATAGCATTTGGAGGGAAAAAAGTGTCTTGCCATTAGGGACAGACCTAACTGGAAAAATCATGTCCTCACTGGGGAGGCCCACATGTTCATACTGGAGGAATTAATGCCATTTCTTCAGAACAGAGAGGGCAAGCACATGATATTGGGGATGGGAATGTATTTTGGATTATTCTATACATACTGTGTATTGCCCACACAGTTTTCCTTTTACCTGGTATTATTATTATAAATTCTATAAATTAAATAAATTCAATACACAGTGTTACTGTACTGCCCCCAAATCCTTATCACTCCATGCCCAGAGCTGGGAAATCACAGACAAAAACAGGATGCTTGTCCCAACACCATGGGAGACATGTTATGTCACCACTCTAAATAAAACCCAAGCTTTAATACAATTCTATAGGAAATGTAATTTTTAGCATATATGAAAAAGGATTTAACTTCTGCTTATTTAAGATGCATTTCAATCCAACTATTCAGAAAGGCCAAATTATACATAATAAATGATTGTTGAGGAAAAGGTATCACGTTATCTGTCTTGTCCACAGCAAATTATAAAGCTACCCTAAACCACAAATGTTGAGTTCTTAATCAAAGAAAACCACTTCCAATAATTTTGCTGCAGGTTTTTATATAGCTGTGAAGACATACGTCAGTTCTGGAAGTTGATAAAATGTTTTTAGAGCATCAAATGTTATTTAAAAATTCATATTGCTTTATGTCTTGGAATTGTACTAGCAGGTCTTTTCATTTTCCTCCAGCATGGCCATAGGCTCATCTCTGTGGTCTTTGCAGCCAGAAATAAAAACACAGAGATGTGTTTTTTCACCTGAATGATGACATCACGGGGGGGCGTAGCAGCAGCCTCTGAATAGCGAAGGTGACAGTGAGATCCTGCTTCCTTCATCCCAGCCAAGGCAAGGCTGGTTGGGGAAGGGGGTTAGGATTGGGTCCCCGGAAAAAGGAGATAACGAGCCGTAAGTAGGGATAATGGGGTGATCAGAAGACGTGGAAAACGTAGGTTGAATATCATTAAAATCTTCCTGACAGTGAGCTCTATTGTGCCTGGGAAAAATCTCGTCGGCTTCAACGGGAGCACTGTCAGGGGAAGGTCTCAGGAGCAGCCCCGATGCTGATCCAGAGCCCATGGACCTCGGAGGAGACATTTCCTCACCCTTCAGAGTGGTCTGGGCCTAGCGCAGGGCAAGCACTGCAGGTGGATTCACCTGGACCCGCACAATGCCCAGAGATTTTCCCAAAATTGCTGTGAATGGTTGTGAGGAGCTTCTCCACACAGGCAGCACATGGTGCTCCCACTCACTGCAGCACAGCTGAACCCCACTGGCTCAAGAGGCAACTTCCACATGGTGCAAATGTAAAAAAAGCTGTAAAAACAATTGATTCTGGTTGAGCAGTCAGGTAATTTTAACAACGGGGCTGCTGGGGGGAACAGGGTTGCAGAACAAGGCCACAGTGGATGTTCTTGTAGCCCAGGGATGGTGGAGGTGCCATTAGAAATCTCTGATTTCTCTTTTCCTGCCATGGGCAGAAGGTCAGGGGAGCTGCAGGCAAGGGAGCACCAGGCAGAGCTTCACATACTTGAAACAAGTGAGGAAACAGTATTTTTTTCCCCCATGCATGTTGTTTATACCCTCGGTAAATAAACTGGATCACGTGGGAGCTGACAGCCCCTGCTCCCTGTTCTCTCCTGAGAGACAAAACTTTCAGGATTATCAACTTCAGCTGTTACCTGGCTCCAGAAAGACAGCAAGATTAAATATTGGTGGGAAGTGCCTCTGCACAAATAATCTCACTCATGTGCTGCTTGGCAGGCACCAGCGATTAAATGCTTTTTAATGCTGAAACTCGGTAAAGTACCACAAATGCCAAATATTAAAAAAATCACATTTTTCCAACAACAAACATGCTTTTGCCCTTGTGTGAATCGACTGCACCTGGGTATCTTTTTCAGCACCTCATCCAGCCCTATCCATATGTTTTATACCCTGCCACACACTGGCAGATGCTGATGTGAAAGTTTCTGTCTCCCAGTAAATTTCTGTAGCTCACTGGTTGAGCTGCTGGTGAGAGAGAGGAAGGGGCTCATCCATTTTTATTCATTACTACGCATACCACAGTCAATGAGATGTAGAGATCTGCAGCACTCATCTGAGGCTAATAAAACCAGATTAAATAAAGTTCCTGTGGTTTTTTAGGTAGATTTATTGAAACCTCAAGATCTGTGTATGGGGAAAAATAACTACACACCTCCTCAGTTTTTAACTTGCTGGTCTGTTGGAGAGGGTTATCCAGTTACTACAGCACTTTGTGATTACATTAGTTTAACCCAAAGCAGAATGACACAGTGAAAGGAGTTTCACAGCTACTTTTTGGCATTTGAAGTCTTGTGGTGTGTTTCTCTACACTTTATTCTCTGTATTCCTGAATAGTGTCCACCTCTTCTTGCAGCACTCTGATGACTTTGAGGTTTTTTTCACTTTGGGTTTCCACAGCTCCAGCACAAAGTCTGTCCCTACCCTGTGTACTTCCTCAGGGTGTAATTTTGGGTTTATTGATTGAATTTCAACCTGATTTTCAGCGTTTTTCTAATTTTCAACAAAATTTTGAATTATCACCCTGCCCTTGAACATGACCTCCACTTGCTGTTTTCTTCAGAGGAGAGAAACTTTTTGTATTCTATTAACCAAGCCATGGCTAAAAGCTGCTGCACACTATTGGACTAGAGATGAACCCCCAGTGTGAAATCCCATTTGATAATCTGTTTCTACTTCGATAATGTGACACCTGTGCTCTCCAAACACATTTTCAGTAAGCTGATTAGTAATTTCATGTTTCCCTACATTGCACACAAGAGCTTTGTGACACAGTGGCACAAACCCACTGAAGCCAAAGTTGCACCATGTCCATGGCTTCCCCCTGCTCCTGATGCCAGTGACTCTGTCACAGAACAAAATCAGTTTGCTTTGACATGATCTGCTCTTGACGAATTTGTTTTAGCTGCTGCTCATTTCTTTGTTGTCTTCTAGAAGGCTATAAATTAATTGGTCCACAACTTTCCCCCTTGATTTTTTTTCTTCATACTACAATGCTTTTGAAATGCCTAGTTGTATTTAATTTTTTTTGTCCTGGCCTACCTTTTTTTTTTTTTCAGTTTGACCTAGTTTTCAACTTCTGTACTCTCTTCTTGTGTTTTAAGCCATTGAAACATGCCTGATTTAGCTACATTCACTTCTAGCCTGCTTCTGCATTGGCAGAGTTTATGGTTCTGCCTTTAATATAGTTTTTAAAGGGGGCTGTCAAATCTACTGGCTATCTCAGACTTATTCCCCAGAAAATCTTTCCATTTCTGTGTATTTATTGAACAATGACTTCTTGATAACCAGTTTCGTTTTGCTTCAAACTTCAAGCTGATTTTTCTCCTGTTTTCCTAGTTTCCTACCTCACCTCTGGAGCAGTTAAACTTCTGCATTTCCCCAGGTTCCAGTGTTTTCACACAATTCTATCAGTTTACAAAAGCATCATTCACTTCAGCAGTGCACAAAAGCTGTGATTTTTCCTGTTACTTTCACCCACCAGCTTATAACCCATCCATCTTCTTTCCCACCCAGGCCTTGGGACAGTCATTGTATCATCTTGATATTTAAGAAACCACTCTCTGCTGCCCTCCCCACCCTTCCAGGGAAAGTTATACCCTCACAAATTAATATTCCAGTCATGCAAATTTCTTGAACAAGTGCCTGCTATGCTTATTAACTTGCAGTTTCAATCCAAGACTTTGCACCAAGATTTTCAGCCGTTCCTGTTAATTGCCCCACTTTTTGCTGCACAAAATTGTAAGATATTAAGTAGGTGGCTTCATCCTCCTGCTTGTCCCTCCACTAACCATAAATATAATTTTTGATATTTATAAATATCATAAATATCCCCAGGTATTCCTACTTTGAGCAGTACTTACCCAGTGCCACTGTTCTGACCTGCCACAACTACTGCCAGGCATGTGGAAAAGCCTGAATTCTGGCAATGCCTTTTTTTCTACATTTTTGAAGATGGACGTGTTTTTTTCCTTTATTTTTTTTCTGGTATTTGCAAAAGGAAATAATCACAAAGGCTCCTACAAAATAATGCGATATTAGCAGAAGTCATCAAGAACTCTACGGAAAAAACTAAACTAGGGACTAAATTGAAAGGTGGTTTTCTAAATGCTTTTTAAAATAAAACCCAGTTTTGATGAAGTTATGCAAAATGTGAAATTTTCTGCTATTTAATAATATTAAAATTCCCTGGGTTATACTGAAGCTCCGGAGATACTTAGAGGAGCTATTAGGGAAAATTTGGCGGGATTTAGGAGAGTCTTTCAGCATCTTGTGAAAGCACATTTTCTACCAGATGTTTGTAAAGAAAGGAAAAAAAAAGGCATATTTTGATTCCATTGAATCATCAGCTGCATGAGAATCTTTGTATTCTGAAAGCCCCTTAAGCACTTTCTCTGGATCAAATATTAAGAGAAACTTTCATTAATTAATATTTTTTTCAGTAGATGGCAGAGATTGGATTTGAAACTTCCTCAGGAAATTTTCTGATGATTTGGAAGACAGGTTCTTATTTTCTGTTGTTTTTCAGTTTTTCCAGAACATTACTAGGTGGAGAGCAGTGGAATTTTTAATATTAGCAGAAGATGTAGTTTATAATGCAGAACTCTTCCTGTCACAAAATCACGTGAAAAAAAAAAAAAATCAAAACAATCTATTTTAATGCCATCGATAATTACCATCACTTAATAAAAGCAGAAGCACAGAATTCCCATGGAGGAATTCGCTCTCTCTCTGCTCAGGCACGATTCCCAAACTCTCTGGGACGATCACACGCCTAACTGCTGCTGGTACTTTTCAATACCCCCAGTTTATTTGGCGCTCCTGATGAAAACCGGTACCTGGCGGCGGCCACGGCCAAGCCAATTTTTACCTTCTGCGGCCGTGCAGTGGCACTTGGGACGCTGCAGCCACCAAGCCTTCAGCACATAAGGGCCGGGCGGGTGTCTCGGGGTGCCCTGGGGGTCTCTCCCGAGCAGCACAAGCAGCTCTCCCACCCCTCCAGCTGTTTCTCCCCACCCTGGCCACCCACGGGCGCGGCACAGCTGTGCCAGCGCTGCGCGGTGGGCGGCTCGGCAGCAAGGGCTGGCGGTGAGCAGGGATGCTCCGGGCGCTGGAGAAGGGCTCGGGGTGGCGTCTCGGGGAGCTGCGGGGGCTCCGCTGCTGGTGTGAAAATGTCTCGGTTCATTCACTCAGCGCAGCTCCTCGCTCCTTCTCCCCGTCCCTTCCCGGGGCAACCTGTGCCCAGCCGTGACTCCTGTGCCACCGTCAGCCCACGCTGAGGATTAATTAAATAAAGTCAAGATGCTGGGTGAAGCCACGGGACCGAGGCCAGTGGGAGACAAACCTCCCACAGCATGCTGGCTTCAGCTGGGGCACAGGGAATTGCTTTCCCCGTGGCTGCTGTGGGGCCGTGTTTGGGTTTGTGCTGAACATGAGGCTGATAATTCAGAGATGTTTTTGTTATTGCTGAGCTCACCCAGAGCCGAGGCCTTTTTCTGCCCCTCCTGTGGCCACAATGGGGGGAGGTTGGAGGGGACACAGCCAGGACAGGTGACCAAAACTGGCCACAGGGATCTCCAGACCATTTGGCATCGTGCTCAGAATGGAAAGTGGAGGGAAGAAGGAGGAAGGAGGATGTTGGCAGTGATGGTGCTTGTCTTCCCAAGTCACTGTTACAGGTGAAGGGGCCCTCAGCTCCAGGAGGTGCTGAAGGGGAAGCAGGGAATGAATTCCTTCTCTAGCTCTGCTCGTGTGCATGGCTTTTGAACTATTGAACTGTCTTAATCTCAACCCACAGGCTCTCTGTGTTTTACACACCCAGATCTCCCCCCAGTCCCACTGGTGGGGGAGTGAGTGAGTGTCTATCAGGGGTTTGGCTGCTGGCTGGGGTGACACCATGACACAGACACCAATGCCCATTCTGAGTTGCTGGAAACCCAGAAACTGTAGCAAATTCACAGCCCAACCCAGCTCACAGCCACTTGCCCATATCTTGTCCGCAGGTGTCCTGGCTTGGTAAAGTCTCCCACAGGGGGCCAGACTTCTGCTGTCACAAAACAGCAAAATAATCCCTCCCAGCCAGCAAAGTGAGAGCCAGTTTTGTAAGACAGAGGTCTGCTGCACGAGTGAGTGTTTTGGTGGATGTACAGTGGGTTCAACTCAGTCTCCCAGCCTGAGAAACCCAAGGCACCAACAAATGACCAACAACAAATGCACCCACAAATCTAATTGAAAAAGTGTGCCTCCACTGTAGGCATTCCCCAGCTGAAGGAAGTGACCCCGCAGTTTGGAACAGCCCATTAATTTGCAAATTCTCCTCAGTACAAAGCAAACATAGGTGTATCATTCAGGGATTGGATCTCCTGTTCTCTCTGGTGTTTAATCTGCTTCAGTAGCTGCCGGAATCAGATGTTTCCAATAAAAGTTCAAGGAGCCCTCAGTAAAGATGTGCAGTGATCTGCCCAGTATCTGTCCGTATCTGACTTGTTTGTTCTAAGATTGAGGGAAGATTTGGAACCTAAGGTTTTATATCTCCCTCTGAACATGTTTGCTTTAGTTTATCTGCTCCGATTTCGAATGTTCTTGCCGCTCATAAAAACCCTCTGCTCTCTTTTGTAGCTTGGAAACTGCTTGACCTCAGTTATCTGCTGTGGCAATGTGTTCTCTCATCTGAAGTCATGTGGTTTGATAAAATGTTTTCTTTCATTGGTGGTGAGTTTGTAAATACTGATGTTCCGCTCTCCTTTAGTATGAAACAGTGGGAGCAGAAGCTGTCAATATTTTTTTATTCTGCAACAAACCATGAAATCAGCATTGGCATGGCAAGTGAGGGCAGAGTGATCCTTATGCAGACACATTGCCCAAAATGCCCTGCCAGTGCATCAACAAGATCATGTATTTTTTTGGAAACAGTACCTTCAAAGTATAGGTTTTTAGTTAGGATTAACTTTTTAGAGATTCAGGGAAAAAAAAAAAACCAAAACAACACACAGACACAAAAAACCCAAAACAAAACCAGACTCAAGACATGAAAAGGGTCCTATGCTTTGAAGGTGGATGATTTCTTCTCATGACCTTCATGACCTTTGGAAATCTTGGAGAGATCCTTGGAGTTTATGAATCAAAACTTCCATATCTGAACTCCACCCAGTTTTTCCAAGTTTCATGTTATTTGTGCATGAGAAAACTTTGGACACAAGGTGGCAAATGCTTGAAGCTGCTTGAGTGGAAAAAAGGCTGAAAAAGACAAGGAGCTGATTGTCGTGAGCTGCAACCTGAAGCAAGTTTCTAAACAGCAAGACCAAGCATGTTAATTCTCCTGAGGTTGTAGAAAAACTTGGAAAGATAAACATAATTCAGTCTTTTATAGGTTGCAGTAGCAAGGGTTTGGCTCAGAAAAACCGTAAACAAAATATGCTTATAGGTGTTTCATCAGAACTACAGAATTTAACAGGGAATCTGAATTAGGGTAATCTGTTTGATGAATCTGGGTTAGAGGTATTAACTCTGGGTAGGACATGTGAAACCCCCATCTCACTGAACTCCTTGGGAATTCTGATCCTTCAGCATCTGGATTTCAAGTCACTTAGTCTTCAGAAAGAGAAGAGTTAATGTTCATATGTGTGTGTGTGTGTCTAATCAAAGTGCTATCTTTTTTAGACAGCAAAAAAATCAGGCATTAATTAGCAGGAAGTAGTGGAGTTGGGCAGAGAGCCGTGTGGAGAATACAGCCCAAGGAGCAGAGTGGACCAGAGTGGAAAAAGCAGGAGGCAGAGTANCTATCTTTTTTAGACAGCAAAAAAATCAGGCATTAATTAGCAGGAAGTAGTGGAGTTGGGCAGAGAGCCGTGTGGAGAATACAGCCCAAGGAGCAGAGTGGACCAGAGTGGAAAAAGCAGGAGGC
>VZUA01095693.1:3495-13627 GCA_013401035.1 Horornis vulcanius
TTCTAAATAAATTGGGTGATACTATGAGAAGGGAGAGGGCAGATGTGAAAAGTGGTTGCCCTTGCAAGAGACAGTGAGTAGAGATGAATGCTTGAATTCACTCAAGCATGTCATAGTTTTATATAAGTGTTGTAATTTGTATTGACAGCATCTGGTTCTTGTCATGGCCCAGAGGGTGTCAAACTCGACATGAATTTGAAAATGCAAATATTATATCTTCCATTCAAAGTTAAATTTTCACTTTATACCTGAAACAATGAATAAATCTAAGGTTTACTCTTTCCTGTCTACCCCCAGAGCACACACATTAAAATAAAGTGCATTAATGGATGCCTACAGATTTTAAGCAAATGTCATGCATGCATTTAACAAATGGCTGAACTGCAGGGAAAGCTGACAATCTTATTCACTGAACAGATTCACTGAATCTTGATACATAGGGGATTACCACCACCATCTTCTCTTACTACAACCCCTTCAAGGATGCTGCAATGTTCCCCAAAGAAAAAAATGCAACAAGCAACTAGAAAACAAACCCACAAAAATCCCCCACCAAAATGAACTATTTAGAAATGGCCTGGATTTCCTCTCTTAATCAAACAAGACTGAAAAACATAACTATTTTCTCAATGTCCATATGAATTAGGAAATTAAATTAATAGACAACATGAACAAATATCTGAGATTTATAAATTATCTACTTTACATTTGAATATTTTTGTTTGCTGTCCTTTCAATGAAAAAAAGGCTTACTTCTTTTCACTTTTGATTCTATGGACAATTATTATTTCCTCTACACAGGTGTAATCTTTCAGAAAACAGCTGATTCCTAACGAAATCCTTATTTGCCTTCTGAGATACTGAGTTATTAGGGTATTGATCTAGTTACAATGAGAGTAGTTTTCTTGTTTCTAACAAATCTAATCTGTTATTACAAAGACAATGTAAAATTTCCTTGTCGACATGTAGATATTGTTTTGCTTTTGATAAACTAGAGAAAAGTTCATTGATAGCTTTTCAGCTAAGTGGCATGAGCTGGATCTCAGTGCTACCTCCAGTGCTCAGGACCTACCACGTTGCTGTTTCTCATCACCCTGGANTACTGTATAGTTGCCTTTAGGATCAAAATCTCTAAGATTCTCACAGGGTTTTCATGCACAGAATTTTCATGAGGAAACAAAGCTACTTACCAGTTACATTCCAGAAAAAGGATTTTTAATATATTGATTTATTTTTTCTAAATAAATTGGGTGATACTATGAGAAGGGAGAGGGCAGATGTGAAAAGTGGTTGCCCTTGCAAGAGACAGTGAGTAGAGATGAATGCTTGAATTCACTCAAGCATGTCATAGTTTTATATAAGTGTTGTAATTTGTATTGACAGCATCTGGTTCTTGTCATGGCCCAGAGGGTGTCAAACTCGACATGAATTTGAAAATGCAAATATTATATCTTCCATTCAAAGTTAAATTTTCACTTTATACCTGAAACAATGAATAAATCTAAGGTTTACTCTTTCCTGTCTACCCCCAGAGCACACACATTAAAATAAAGTGCATTAATGGATGCCTACAGATTTTAAGCAAATGTCATGCATGCATTTAACAAATGGCTGAACTGCAGGGAAAGCTGACAATCTTATTCACTGAACAGATTCACTGAATCTTGATACATAGGGGATTACCACCACCATCTTCTCTTACTACAACCCCTTCAAGAATGCTGCAATGTTCCCCAAAGAAAAAAATGCAACAAGCAACTAGAAAACAAACCCACAAAAATCCCCCACCAAAATGAACTATTTAGAAATGGCCTGGATTTCCTCTCTTAATCAAACAAGACTGAAAAACATAACTATTTTCTCAATGTCCATATGAATTAGGAAATTAAATTAATAGACAACATGAACAAATATCTGAGATTTATAAATTATCTACTTTACATTTGAATATTTTTGTTTGCTGTCCTTTCAATGAAAAAAAGGCTTACTTCTTTTCACTTTTGATTCTATGGACAATTATTATTTCCTCTACGCAGGTGTAATCTTTCAGAAAACAGCTGATTCCTAACGAAATCCTTATTTGCCTTCTGAGATACTGAGTTATTAGGGTATTGATCTAGTTACAATGAGAGTAGTTTTCTTGTTTCTAACAAATCTAATCTGTTATTACAAAGACAATGTAAAATTTCCTTGTCGACATGTAGATATTGTTTTGCTTTTGATAAACTAGAGAAAAGTTCATTGATAGCTTTTCAGCTAAGTGGCATGAGCTGGATCTCAGTGCTACCTCCAGTGCTCAGGACCTACCACGTTGCTGTTTCTCATCACCCTGGACGCAGACGGTGCTCAAGAAGAGAACCATCAGGCACTCAGGTCATAATTCTTGGGAAAAAAGTTTTGGTTTAGACCTTGACTTTTTAAGTTCTCTGATCTCACAATGCTTCTGCACGTGGCAGGGTGAACACTTTGAAGTACTTGGGATATATTAGCCATGGTGGTTAATTGGTTTGTGCTGTTAAGCTTGTTACCACTTCAGTTTTTCTATTCATCCTTCTTTCTGATGGAACAATATTGGCTTTAGGCACATGGTTTGGACTGCTGCTCTCTCTAGTTTGTCTTGCTGAATTTGTTTTTCATTAAATCAGAATTGAAAAGGAGATTTATTTCTTTTTTTTATTTAATAAATTTCACACTTTTTTAATGGTTTTGATCCTATATCTTCTTCCAGTGCAATATTGGTGATATAAGGTGTTTATTATATTTCTAACCATTCTCCAATACAAGTTATGTAACTAATTTAGCTAATAGACACAAACTATCTTACTATCTTATATTTTGAGAGTGTTCTTTTAGAATCTCCTAACCAAACTTGTTGAAAGAGANATTGAAAAGGAGATTTATTTCTTTTTTTTATTTAATAAATTTCACACTTTTTTAATGGTTTTGATCCTATATCTTCTTCCAGTGCAATATTGGTGATATAAGGTGTTTATTATATTTCTAACCATTCTCCAATACAAGTTATGTAACTAATTTAGCTAATAGACACAAACTATCTTACTATCTTATATTTTGAGAGTGCTCTTTTAGAATCTCATAACCAAACTCGTTGAAAGAGACATAACCTCATAAAAACATAGATAAAACCTCATCATATTCAAATACTTATTTAAGAAGAGCAGCATGACTCAAAAAGGCCAGTTTGCTTCTTGTGTGTACTTGTGACTATTTGGATCCCCTCAAAATCAAACCCTTCTTTTAAGAGACATCCAGATTTAAAATTAGAAAACAAAATCATCACAGAGGTATACCAGTGAGTATTAAAAAAACGGTGAAAAAAAGAATCTCAATGTCTAATCAGTGAAAATCCTCAATGAATTTCTATCTGATTCTAAAGCAAAACTGAATGTCACCTGCTTGGCTTTATCAGTTCAAGGCATCTCTCCAAGAGTGTCAACCTATGTTGTCCATGAGAAATGGAAGTCCACCCTTCAGGGGTGGACACTGGAGTGCAGTCTGTGATTTTGGTAGAGCATTAAGGTATTTCTATAACAATATCAGTACACGCTTCTTTCCTAAAACTACTGAAAAACCAAATAACTTTAATTTACAGGAAGGATTTTATTTTGTTCCATTCCTTCTACATGCATACAACGTCAGCATAATCCTGAGTGTCTTGTACTTCTTTGACTTAAAATGGCTGGATAAATAAATCTTGTTTAAACTTAGATTCATTAAAGGAAATACAGCCCTACAATGTTAGGTATAATGTTTTGTTTCTATCTTTTTCCATACCTCTGCGTGCATTTTCTTATTTTCAAAATAAGACAATGTATAAAGAGCACAGTGGGATTTATGCTTGTATGTTTTCTTACACATTTAAAACACAAAGCTCTTTTCCAAAGGACTGGAAATATTTGATTACTGCTGATAGCACTGTGCTGCTCAGAAAACCCCAGCTCAGTGACATTTTATTGACACAATAAGCACATGCCTTACATAAATTGCAGTGCACCCCAATGTTATTAGCCTTGTAACATACAAAGAACAACATTAGCCGTCAGCTCACAGGCATTTCATGAGGAGGAGTAGGTCTGAGGAAGAGTAAGTTAATAGCAGCTTATTCTCTAAACCCCAGTGTGAAATACAAATTTCCTTGGTCATCATGTGGTATGCTTTCATATCTGGTCTCCTGCCTTCCTGACAGTTTTTGAATACCATGCCATGTGCCTGTATTTCCTACAGTAACAAAGCAAACAGCCAAATGACACAGCATTCTTACTTGCACTACTCTAAAGCACCAAGAAATCTCACTATGACTTTTCATTTATGCCCTTTTAGGTTCTGCTTACAATTACAGTTTGTCTTTCTGAAGATATAATATTGTTTTTCAGTGACCACTGAATTGTTCTGTAATTGCTCCTAATTTAGGACTTACCTAATAAACTCATAAATAAAAAATATAATTAAAATAATCAGTACATTTGCCTCCCTCCCTTTATGTGCACATTATTTTTTTTCCCATCCATGGAAACCAAATAGTTAAATTTTCAGGCTTTAGCCTTTCATTGTATCATTCTCTTTCATTCTTGGGTCTTACTACAAACTGGAGCATAAGAGACAGAAAGCAAGCATGAAGGTAATAAGAACATCTTGATTATAAATCAAAGTAAACAGACTGTCAAAAACCTGTGGAATAGCTTAGTCTACAGACAACATTTGTTTCATGAAAGCAATTATTTTTGTTCCTTAGATCAAACAATCTGTAATTTTAAGAGCCAGAGGAAGTAGCTGTTTGTCTTTCAGTTGACTCAGTCAATTGAAAGCAGAAATCTACAGGCTAGTGAGGAAAGTGGTGGAAAATAGATGTCCCCATGCACCACAGAAAACAGTGCTTATCTGTATTAATCCTTGTATCAAAATTTATTGTAACAATAGCACATTTTGTTTGATTACCATGGCTGCATTTCCTCTTGAATTCCTATTTTCTTTCATTGAAAGAACAATAAGAAAAAGCCTTTCTGATGATATTTAAAGACTAGCAACCACATTAATATGGAGGTGCTGAACATACCTGAAATAAAATTTTGCGTGTGTGTAATATGCTGATTTGAAACAGAATCTTTCCCAGCTCAATGAAGCGCTGAGAGAGGACATGTGTTCCATTGGTTCCATTCTATTTTGGTTTTTTTTTGGCACAGCGGCCAAGCAGTAGGGAATTTGAAAACAGAGAAAGTAGGGTTTGCAGGCTAAGGGGTGTGGGGCCTGGGGCAGATATCCTCACAGGACGGTGGTCTGTTATCAAGTATTTTGGTGGGTCTTCATTGAAGACTAAGGAAGCTGGGTAGTTGTAAAAGTCCTTTATTGCATGGTTAGAATCAGTCTCATGAAGGCAGAGTTGTTACAGTCCGTGCCATTATGCAGAAAGCCTTCTAGCATAAAGTCCCCAAGTCCCATGCATCCATGATCTGTGTTCCATTCATGGTAGTGTTGGTGATGATGATGATTTGCATTCTCTAAGCAGTGTGTTTTTATTCTATTTTTAACCAGTAACAAACACAGTTCTACTACTGCCTCATTGAACCTATCAGAATCTACCAATGAGATATGAAAGTAGTCATAATTTCTTACACAAATTCTATGTATATGACTCTCTCTGTTATATCTAGGAATGCTAGCAAGGCTACATTGTTTTTGTTATGACTTAAACTTGGTTAACTTTGAAAAAGGCAATGCTACTTGAACTTTAAACTAGGCTTTGGTTTCTTTTACTAACAAATACAGGCTCTTATTTGTTTAAGGCACTTAAAAGATTCTCTACTTATTTAAAACTAAACCTGCATTTCTACCTCACGTCTGTGGGGAATTATGTATGTTAGTTTTTCTGAAGGTTTTAATTCAGCCCTCACATCTTTGAGCATCCCTGGGCCTGCATGGATGGGACACAGAGGGATTTTGTATCCTGACAATCTGCAGCAGATCCACCAGCCCAGCAGGGATCTGGGCTCTCCAAAGGTGACCTGTGACTGACCTGATGACTTAAGTTTTAGCTTTCATGCTTTCCAGATTCTGTGCTGCTTAGGTGTAGATCTGAGCCTCCTACTAGTACTAGTAAGCTCTCTTCACAGAGCAGGTAGACAGAACAAATCCTTTCCTGCTGAGAGCCAAGGACAACTTTCAGGATCAAAAGCATAAACAACGGTGGACTGAAGGGAGGAACAAGAAGGATGAGACCTCATAACCTGAAGCTGTAATTGGAAAACTAAACCCCAATATGCAAATGGATCAAAACTTATAAAAATATACTATCTCATGACTGGTGAACCCTTTTGTGACCATTCCAATACCACCAGGCTTTGATATTGTTTTAACCTTTCCTNATACTATCTCATGACTGGTGAACCCTTTTGTGACCATTCCAATACCACCAGGCTTTGATATTGTTTTAACCTTTCCTGTTGAGCCAAGGCTTCAGGTGTGTAGTGCTGACCCCCTGTGCAGGCCCACCTGGCCGTGTCTGTGGGGCAGAAGGGAGGTCCCTGGCTCAGTCAGGACTAATGTGGTGACCACATCTGACCACAGAGGTGATGTGGCTGGGTTGGAAAGGAGCCCTGCTGGGGGCTGGGGTGAGCTGTTCCTCCTCAGAGCAGCAGGGTGGTAGGTGGGAACTCTCCCCTGGGGCCAGGATGCTGCCCTACCTGGGGAGCTCCTCAAGGCTGAGGCCACACCTGAGCACATGAGATACTGCACGTGCCCGGGTGCCTCTTCTAAAGCCTTGAGAATTCTTGCCTCCATCAGGGATCGCCAATCCCATTTGACATCAAGACTCAAATGTCGTGGGGCTTTAATTGGTTTAGTTGGTTTAACTGACTTATAAAAAAAATCTTGTTCAGATTTTTTTTTTATCCTAATTTTATAAGCCTCCACAAACTTTGCTGTCTCAGGACCAGGTTTTTATTTCTCTTCTTACATATGCTTTGTAATGTTCTTTAATTTTAACAAAAATCATTTAAATGTGGTGCTGAACTATATGAAATAGAACATAGTTTTACATTCCTTGAACCTATTTCTGTTCATAGGACTAAAAAATTACATTCCTGGAATTAAATCATAGGGAGGTAGGTTATTTCTAAATATAATTCTATTTTTTTCACAAATGTATGTTCCAATATTTTATATACACATAACTGTCATATTTAAACATTTTACTCATACTTACTCGTGGTGACTAAATAAATTTTTTTGTATCTCCTTTGAATCATCTATTAATAATCCTAGTTGGAGGCAGTGCTGGATTGTAAGGCTTCTGCTGTTGTTCATGTAGTAATTGTACCCATTGCCCATTCTTTGTGTTGGCCCCTGGACAGATGCTTCTGGAGAATGTAGGGGAAGTTAAAAATAGAAAAAAACACTCTACCATTCTGTCTATTAATTCCTAGTAGTACCAAACATTCTTTCCAACTGTTAAATGGTTATTTTAATCTTGCCAAATTTAATTTTCAGTAATCAGGATGTACCTCATATAACTTGGGACCAGAATATATCTTACCAGGATTTATAGTTGTCACTGGAATTTTTTTATGCCCTTCTGTTTCCCATTCTATGCTATAATTTTTTAATCTACATTCTTTATACTATATATAATTGCATTTATCCTGCTCATCCTTATTCATCTGTTTTTTGAGATAATCCTCAAACTTCTCAACCCTCTACAAAAATAGTCAGGCTTCTGATAATTTTGCCCACATAATTTGGCAACACCTTTTAGGTCATGGGAATCTGACTCATAAAATATTGGGCAGGTATCCTATATTGCATTAATTAATGACTTTTATAATTACTTTTGAATATTGGGTCTTCATAATGGTCTATGAAAGTCCTGAGTTTAGAGCCTATTCTGATATATTTGTCTGATGAAAATTTAGCTCCTCTTTATTTCACTTTGACCTAAGCAATGACTACAACAGACTTGAAACGGTAAACTGTGATTCTTAGATTGCATGTGATATAAACTGTAAATTTAAGGTCTTAAACTTAATGTTTAAATTGAAAGTTTAATTATTGCCTCAAATTAATGAACAGAAAGAAAAATAAAATAAAATATTTCAATTCTTTTATCTAAAAAGTATAACAGTGCAATGAACTTTTAGAATTTCTCTTGATAAGATTACACCAGATAAGTAGGGAATTTCAATGCATTCAGGTTGATGGAACACAGGAGAATACAATAAAAAATCAATTCTAGTATTCACCTCTACATTTATTTAGTATAGATTAAGGTAAAAAATAAGAGATAAAGATTGTTATGACTTTGCAATAAGTTTTAGATTATTTCTACACAAAGGAAAGACCAAAGAGAAAAATTGAGATTGTGCACTTCAAGGTTTTAAATTTTTTGAAATTTAAATTTATTTGTTCCTTTTTCACAAATTAATAAAGAATTTTGAATTTATCTGATAAAGCTACACTTTTAGGTCACTTTTTTTCCCTGACATAGATCCAAAACACAGTTCAGGAACAAGGATTTCACAGCTGATATCAGGAGAATATTATTCTTATATGGCTAACAGAATTTGGCCCCTCATATATGTTGAAATGCAATCTGTAAGATTTATTTGACTTTTGCATATACAGAAGGTATGTGCTTATTCAATCTGCAACATCTTATGGATCTTCCTTTGATCTGGTTTTAAGTTTTTCATTGGTCAGAAGAACAATGCATATTAGATGTATCTGCATGCAATCAAAACCAAGGCAAAACAAAACCAAAAATTAACAAAATCACAAATCTAAGTTTTTAAGCTTGGAAAAATTAAGTGAGATCATTTGTCGTTGGTTAAAAGAAAAATTTCAGCCCTTTGTAAGGAACAGCTTTCCCTTCTATTTAATCAGTATTTTAATTAGGTCTTTATGCTTTAGAGCAATTGTTGTGGCTTAGTCTTAAAACCCGATCCAGTGACTGACAAGTATTTATTGCATTTACACTTCAGAGTGTAATGGATATAGTAAAAGTAAATTAATGATTTTTTGCACCACAATTAGGAGATGGTCCTTCAAATATAAAGTGAAAGCAGTATATTTATATGTATGTCTCGCTTTGTGTGTTCAATATATGTTTAGAATGTTTTATCAGGTGTGCTTCTTTTTGACTACAATATCAGAAAGGAAATAATAAATGATTTCATTTGATGTGAAATTCATTAAATAATTTGGAAATAATAAAATTGTCAGATACTAGCAAAGAGCTGAGGGAAAAAAACAGGTGGTAAAAGACTTTGAATGTGAAGTCTGTTACTTCTAATATTAACTTGGACATATTAAAGCTTAATTTGTGTTCAAAATTGGTAAGGTAGGTATATGTTCTGAGTCTCTCACTGGTTGGACATAATTGTTTATTAAAATATGTGCACTTTTTTAATCCTCATTGCTCTGAAACAACTCCCTTTTAGATGATAGTCCTGGAAATGAGGATTGCATGTCACCGTTAGCAGCCCTCCACAAGGCACAGCAATTCTTTCCCCTGCTATGTGGTTTCATTGTATCCAAAAAAACTCCCTTAAGAGAACAAACTCAGTAGCACCAGATTCTTAATAAGGGATTTCTGAAATAGGCAAGAATGGAATATTTTAGGAGCTGGGGAAAAAATAAAATAAACAAAATTAACACCAAACCCAGCATGCTGTGCATCCCTGTAATTTCCTTTGAATGAAAGTTACAAATTAAACGATTCTCACAACTTGCTATTACTCCATAAGGTGAAGGATCAAATGCAAAGCAAAAACAAACCAGGTCTCCTAAGGCACTTATTCTAGTCATACATCACAGTACTTCTGATAGATCTCCCACTGTTTCATGGGATATTCATGAGCTTCAAATCTATTATTGACAATAAGCAAGATGTACTCCATGTTGGCAGAGACATTAACAAATCCACTAATGAATCTGTATGGATATTTATCAAAAAGTTGGTGAATATGTATCACAGACATGCTTCTGTGGCAAAATGGAAATCTATTAAAAATCCCATCAGAGGTGCATCCAAAGGATTCCAGAAAAAGCACAGAAAATTCCTATCACGTTACTGAAATATTTATATTCATCTCCCTTTCTGGTCTATAATGACTTGATAATG
>VZUA01095698.1:2954-17974 GCA_013401035.1 Horornis vulcanius
AAAAAAAAAACCAAAAAAAAACCAAAAAACAAAAAGACCCCACAAACTTTTTATTTCCTTATATTTGAAGGGAATTTTCTGTGTTCCATTTTGCACCCTGTGCCTCTTACTCTTTCACTGACACCACTAACTAGAGTCTGAGTGTGTCTTTGCTGCCTTCCATCAGGTATTTATATTGGTGAAAGTCATCCTAGGCCACTCTTAATTGAAGCTAGACAATCCCAACTCGGTCAGCCTCTCGTGTGTCGTATGCTCCAGGCCCTTGATAATCTTAGTTGCTCACTGCTGGACTCCCTCCAGCGTGTCCATGTCACTATTGCATTGGGGAGCCCAGACCAGGACACAGCACCCCAAACTCTGTATTTTAGTGCTGAGGAGAGGGGAAGGATCACCTCCCTTCACCTGCTGTCCGTGCTTTTCTCCACAAGAGGCTGCTGACTGCCACACACACTGATGGCTCCTTGTCAATTATTTATGTAATAGAACTCCAAAAGTCTCTTTGGTGGAGTGGCTTTCCAACCAGTTGAACAGCAGCACACAATGGTTCATGAGGTTTTCTTTCCTGGGTGCAGAATTTGTGCTTCCTTTTGAACCTCTTGAGATTCCTGTCATCCCAATTCTTTAGCCTGGCACAGTCCCTCTGAGTGGCAGCACAACCTTCTGGTGCACCAGCCCCTCCCCCAGTACTGCACCCTCTGCAAATTTGCTGAGTGCTTACTTCATCACCATCCAGGTCATTCCTGAGTCACAGAATCATCAAATCCCTTCCATCCTTCTCTAAACTGATCATTTCATTGTGAAGGGTGCCAGGTTGGCCAGGCATCCTGTCTATTTCATAAATCCATGCTGACTACTCCCAATTGCTCTCTTTTTTATCCTTAATATATTTGGAAATGGTTTCCAGAAGCAGCCATCACTTTCCCAGAAATCAAGAAATGGCTGATGGCCCTATAATTGCCCAAACCCCTATTTGATGATGGGAATGAGTGGTGTTTGCTGATTTGGAAATTATCAGTGGAAACCAAGTGCATTAATCCACTTCCCTTTTTATAACTTGGTTTGGGAAAATTTGTGTTTTACCTGGAAAAAAAATATTAGCAAGACTTAAAGCTGTTTTTTGGGCTGGAAGAAACACTTAAATAGCGAAGCTTGGGCAAGTGTAAGGAAGTCAGGGAGTGGAGTCAAATTCTGCAAGTTGTAGCTGGGAGTGGATGAAACTTGCACTCGAGTTCAATGTCACTGAACTAAGTGTGGCACTACCTCTTCCCTAGGAAGAGTATTTCACTTCTCTTTCTCATCCCAAAGGCAATTCTCATTGAGTAGCTGGACACCACATCTGTCCCGGGCATCTGTCTTGGAGTGACACCGAAGGGGTCCCTCTCCCAATCTGCTGGGCGGGAGGGGACCAAAGAGCCGGCCTCTCCCCTCCTTACTCTCCCTGCTGCTTTTGTTCCCTGCCTTAATTCCCTTTTGAAGGGCTGATATTTTATTCAGCAGCCCCTGCTGTGCTGGAGCCCGTGACAGAAGTTTCTCTAAAGCACTCGGTTGACAAAATGCTAACAGCTGGTCTTTGAAACTCGGGGAGTGCTAGTCGGAGAGGTGAGGGTGGCAGGGAGCAAGGCAGAGCAGGGAAGAGAGAGAGAGAGGGGAGGGCAGCAGAAAATCAACTATTTGTTAGGAATAATGAGGTGAAAATATGACAGAGGTTTTTATAGCAAATAATAGACAGTGAACTTCAAACAACAAGCAGAGAATCATTAAAAAAACCACAGCAACAGAGTTAAATAAATGCATAATTAGCCAGCACCATGAAGGTGGAATTTACTGCACTGAGATTCTTAAGGGAGAGTCAATAAATTCACAGCTGGTTTGGGTTTTTTTATTATTATTATTCTTTTCCCTCAGGAACAGATGAAAATGTGAATGAGCCCAGGGCTGTTCTCAAGGTTTTGGCGGGATTTCTCTTGTTGGCACAAGCTGCAGCCTCTGTCTCAGAGGAGACGGGGCTGCCAGATCCACTCTCCCAAGGGAGACGGGATGATTTGTGAGTGGCAGGACTGAATGCTATGTGTGCTTGGGATTAAACCAGTGAGTAAGCATGTCTGGTCCTAGGGAAATCTGAGAAAACACAGGGAATGGCGTTGCAAGTCCTACATGCACCTTAGCATGGGTGTGTGTAAGACTGTGTGTAGGAATATTAGGCTAAGAGGGCGTGTTACTCCTGCATTTGGCTTCTACATGGGAATCCTTGAGGCTCCAGCGTGTGGGTTTGTGCTGTCATAGTGCGAGCTCTGACTGATGTGCACATGGAAGCAGGGGGCTGCCTGTGGAGCCCTGCAGGAGAGGTGTCCTGTGGACCTGCTCTGCCATGCCTGGGCAAAGGTTGGGCTCCTTTTGAAAGGTAACAAAGCACCTATGCCATTGCAGCAACAGCGAGATGGTACAATGGTGTAACTGCACGGGATACCCCTGCTCTTTTACTCAGAGTAAATCACTCACCTTTGTGCTATGCTGCAAACTCGGTTGTTGGGCACCCACAAGTGGCACAACCCTTAATGCTGTTTTGCTAGCAAAGTTCCCTTGTCATTTGCAAGCAAAATAATGACTGACTGTTCTTTGCACACTTACAGATAGCAGTCATTAGTGTAACCTTGGAGAAGAGGGGGAAAAAGAGTGGTTTTATGCTGATCTTTTCTTAAAATGTGGCACAAATCCAGCACGAACAAACATTGTGGGGTGGAACTGTGATGGTGTCACATGCCTCAAACGTCTTGGTTGTGTGACAGCTTCAATAAAGCTGGAAGTTTTCCTTAGAATCTAGTCTACCTTAGAAAAGAAAAAGCAAACTACTTTATGTATCAAAATGTCTGGCTGGAGAACTTTCCTTATTGCCCATAATTTTTAATTAGTTGATGTGTTTTCCCCTGGAGTGGGTTGAGCACAGCACCCAGAGTGCACACATTGCTCCTTGGCTGGGGAGCTGCAACTTCTCTTATATATCATTNAAGGTTGGGCTGCTTTTGAAAGGTGACAAAGCACCTGTGCCATTGCAGCAACAGCGAGATGGTACAATGGTGTAACTGCACGGGATACCCCTGCTGTTCCTCTGCTCTCTCAGTGCCATGCATACTAGCCCTGTGTGAAAATGTTCCTCACAAATGCCTTTTTTCCCCCCAGGATAAAATGCAGATTTGTTCTGAACAGATTTCTGCCCATGTTTTCACATCACTTTCTCAGACTGCCTTTCCAACACCCTCATTCCTGCTCTGCACTAGGTGCAAATGAAGTAAACCCAAAACCTGTACACACAAAAGGCAATGGTGATGCAATGAGTTTTGTCTGGTCAGCTTGTAACAGGCCCCATGTGAGTCCTGTGTCTCACTTTGTTCCTGAAGCCAACATCAGGCCAGGAAGAAATTCCTGTAAGTAGCTGTGTTAGGGAGACTTTTGGGTTGTTGTAACAATTCCAAATGCAGTATTTCATGCTACTTCTGTAAAGCTAAGTACTTGATTTTGAGATTATCAAAAAGGTTTGTTTTGATCAACCATATCAACATTCTGAATTGGAATTTCCATTCCATGGGGAAGAACAAAAGTTTTAATTTTTCATCACCAGCATACAATGAAAAAAAAGTCTTCGGGTTTCACAGCAGATTAAAAAAAAATCTTTATCTCACTGTTTTTCTCTGCATAACAAGGTGACACCAGAGTTGTTTTTCTTCCCCACTTCTCACCACCACACAGAAAAAGCTGCAGTACTTTGAGGCACTTGATTTGAGCCAGTCAGCTTTGTGTTCCTAAAGCACTGGAGGTTCAAAACCGAAATCTGAGTGAAAGCAGAGTTGTCTTCTGTAAAGCTCTGCCCACTCCCTTAACCACGCTGCTCATGGAGCAGACACCCACTGTTGGGACTGAGGGCACCTGCAGCTGCCAGCATCAAACTTTCCACCTGAAAGCAGATTTAGTACAACAGGCAGTCACAGAGGCTGAACTAAGGAATTTGACCCGCTCTATTGATTCTCTTACACTCCAAATTCTTATGCCAAGTGTGATTGGGATTTGTTTTAGCTACACATGGAAAGATACAGACCACAATTTAGAGCTGGACAGCCAGTGCTGAAGTACAGTAGTATAAGAAAGAAGAATGACTCTCTTAAATGACAGGGGAGACTGAAACTGTGAGACACTTCCTACTCCTATGGCTAAAAGACAAATGATTTCAAGAAGAAGCTTTCCCTCAGATTATCTGCCACGATAAACACTTTTCACCAAAAAGGTAATGAGAAAAAGCTGTGCCTAACCCCAGAGGAAAGGAGAGAGACAACAGAGATCACATCATGCTATCGGTATGCCACCAAACCGGCAATTGATGCTAACGACAAATGGACACGGCAGATAAAATCGGAGTCACGCATTGAAGCCTCCCTCTGAAAAGCCTGTGCCTGCCACTGATGGAGACCCAGAGCTCTGCTTTCTGTTTGCACCACAACAACGAATGTGCAGCTTATCTCTCCCAGCAAAACACTGAGCAGAACTGCGGGTGGGTGCTGCGTGGGGTGAGTGTGTGCACAGGTCTGCGTGCTGGAGAACATTTGTGCAGTTGCCTGTGCCCACGAGCATCTCCCTAACCTGTGGGATGCACAGGACTGGAGGTATCAACCCCTTTGCAACCTGCACCTAGGAGTTAATAGGATTAGCCTGAGGTTTTAAAAGAGCTGCTGTTAAATGCTTTTGTGTTAGCTTAACCTGTGGGTTGCTCATGGCACCTTGCTCTGCGTTCTGGGGGGTTTCGGTGGAAGGAATCAGAGTGACCACAAGTACTGAGGAGCTTCTAGAGGGTATTATCTTGCCACAGATGGTATCATTCCTGCAAGTAAATCAAGCGAGGGGAACAGGAATTGGATGTTGAGGTCGCAGAAGGAAACAACATGAGGCATCACTTACATGCTGGGAGCAAATATTAAGGGATATTAAGGTTTGACTCATGAGGATATAAAGTAGTCATCTGACACCACCACACATCACCTGTGCCTGGCAGGGACAGAGAGAGGGAGGGTTGTGGGAATAAGGGGACGATAACAGGCACATTCTGCCTGCTGTCCCGTTAGTCAAGGTTTCTGGAAGAATGATGGGAATGCCTGGACACCTTTGTGGATGCTGCACAGGGGCCGAGATGGGCTGGGCTGTGTGAGTGCAAGGACAACATGCTCACAAGGAGAGCCACTGCTGCCTCGGTGTGTGCTCTGTGCAGAGTACCTCCTGCTGCAATGCCTGGGTATCCTGAGAAAAGCTTCTTATGTGGGAGGGTTCCTTGTACGAGGGAGCAAGCTCTGCTGGAAGGGAAGGCAGCACAGCACAGCAGCCTTTCTCCCACAGGTGTGCAGCATGAGGTCTTGGAGAAGTGGAACAAAGAAGGCAGATGTGATAGGCAGGGAAATAATAGGGAAAAAAACCCTATGAGCTGTGAAGATAACTCACAGTGTTTAATGTGTGGGAGAAAGGATATGGATGTTTTAGGGTGCTCTGGACACTCAGTCCAGCCTTTCTCATAGCAAGAGAATGCAGTGGTTGGCATGGGTGGGCAAAACAGCCTCCAAGAAGTGCTTGTGCTCTGCCAGAGCCCTAATCCTGCTTTACCTGCCTTGGTAAAGTGTCTCTGTCCTGTCGGTACAGGCCAGGTCTAGGTCCAGCCCTGCAGTCTGCACAGTTCATCTCCCAGGGCACACTTAGTGGGGACAGGTTACTGCAAAGGAGAGCTGCTGCACCCTTAAGCCATTGCATGCCTGACAAATTGCTTTTGTTGTGACAGGTCCACCCAGCCTGCCCTGACCTAGCCCCCCAAGCAGGTACATACTGCTGTTTGTATCCTGCACGGATGCAGAGAGACTGAATCTCTGCTTCTGCTGGCTAACAAATGTCTCACCGGGGGATTGTCTCAGAGTGCACCAAATAAAAGAGAGAGAAAAAAGAAAAAAATAAAATAAGCCTTATGTTCAGTCCACCTTCTGTCTCAGAAAAGTTCAGGAGGTTTCAAAACAACCTTCTCCTTGCAGAAATCCTGAATCTCCCAACTGAGCTAGCACTGGTGAGACACAAAGCCATAAATCAAGCTCTGACTCCTTTTGAAAGAATTGGAAGGGATTTTTTTGGTGGGTTTGTTTTTTTTTTCCATCCCTGAATTTCTATTTTATGATGGAATCCTGGAGGGTTTTGCACAGCAAGCCTGCATAATGCTGTAGAAAGTCAGTATACGCACAAGAGCAAGCTCCAGAAGAATGCCCCTGAGATGTTCCAGGTCAGCAGACCAGAACCAGCTCAAGGTTTGTTCACTGCTTAGGAGATGTGGAATGGTTTGGGGCACAGGCTGACCCTGGAGTAGCCATGGTCTGTTTCCCCCACCCTTTCCTTCTGCCTCACTGGCTCCATTTGGCCTCTGCTCAGGTTGTGAGCTGTCCCTATCCGATTTCCTGTTGCACCCCTTGTGCTCACAGTGAGGCACCTGTAGGCATAGGCAAGAGAGAAAACAGAGCTGTGTCTTCCCAGGGCTGTTTGGCTGTCCTTGTGTGTGGGGAAGGAATGAGGGTTTTAAGCATTTCTCACCCTTTGTGCTGGCCTTTCTGCCACTCTGGAGCAGCAGTTTGTGGGATCATGTGGAGAGGAATTGGGTGGTAGATTGAAAAGTTAAACTACACAGTTCATCCTGTTAGGCAGTGGAGGCAAACACACACAGTTTGGGAATAGTTTATTTTTTAAGCTGGGTCTCCTAGAAAGGAACAGCTGAAACCCTAAGTTTAAGAGGCTGCCCACAGCCACCCCTGTGACAATGCTCTGTCAAAGCTCAGCTCTTCCTAGAGCTCACCAGAATCCCCTTTATCTTATCCACCACATTTGTATGTGCTACCCATCAGTGCAATTTCACAGGCTTACTGAGGATTTTTTTGTATGATCTCCCTGTGCAGAGTTCACTCCTCCAAAATGCACCCATGCCACGAAGTCAGTATTTACACGGCAAGCTTGTTTTCAGCCTGCTGCAAACATCACATTTCTGCAAAGATCTAGAGTTTGGTGGCACACACTGTTGTAAATTTGCAGAGCATGGTGCCTTTTGCTTGATGAAGAGAAGTAAAAAAGCAGACACGTGTGAAAATAGAGATATATGTATATGAACATGTGGTACTAGCCACAAAAAAAAGTTTTTGAGGTGGCTGCACTGACCCAGCTGGTGTAGGTTTGGATCTATAATTGCAGTGGTTCTCATGACACTTCCTCTTTCCAAACGCTTTTTGGCAGAGACAATGTAGCTGGCAGGAACGACAGTGTGAAATGAAGATAAATGAAGAATATGGGCACATGGATCCCTAGAAGGAGGCTGGGTTGATGTTGATGCAGATGTAAATTTTCAGGTACTGTTTTTCCTTCTCTGTAACTAGAACAGCAACAACACAAGGAAGAAACTGAAGTAAGCAGTAGAGGGAAAAAGCAGCTCTGCATTTAGTACATCAACTTAGGGTTTAAGAGAGCCTAGGCCTGCTTCTCCTGTAAACTGGTGTTTAGCTGTCTTGAAAAAGAAGAGGCACCCTGCCCTTCCTCTTCAGAGCCTCAATTTAAGCATAGTTTGACATGTAGTTAAAAGCATGTGTGCCACTCTGGCCAGTACCAAAACAGAGGCTATAGCCTGGTGTCTTCTGTCTAAGAGTACAGATGGCACTAGCACAGGACATGGCTTTTTGTGGCCCTCCTGTTTCTGAAAGGCAGAGGTCAGTGCATGTCCAGAGCTGCTCTGAAGGGATGTTTGACTAGGAGGATGGGTGGTATGAAGCTGTGGAAGCTCACTCAGTAACTGGAAAGTAGATAATTGTAAAAACAATAGATTGGTGTTTAGGACACAAATCTCTGTTAGATGCCCATGGTCATTTGACAGTCATTTTGTAATATGTTAAGTGAGAGGGATGCTCACCACGTGAAATCCCATCCAGTGGAATTTGCAGACAGGTGAAGTCCCTATACAGCTGAATTCCCTTGTCAGATTTTATGTCATCCAGATGTACCTGTTTGAATAATTTCAGGAAAACATCAGCACAGTGGGGAGCTTCCCTCAACTCTCCTCTGTCCTCCCCATGAATTGTGTGCAGAAATGCAAAATCCCCTTTTTGCAGGGACAATTTGGTTCTGCTGTAAGTATTTTAATATGATTATGGGTCAGTCAGGTCCTAATTGACTTAAATTAGCAACTTTCTTTAATTAGCAACTTACATATATGATATATCAAGTTCTTTCCTCTTTTTCAAAAGAAATAAAATAAGTTACCTACAATCTGATCCAGCTGATGGTTGTTTTATCAACAGGGCAAAGACATCTGTCTTTGAAAACAGAGGCTGTTTTTTGGTGGGGAAGCAGGTTTGATCTTTTGAGTCAAATGATCCCTTCAAGGGAAGATCAGTAAAATAGAGCTCCACAGTATTATCAAGCTGAAGTCACAGCAAGAGAAGAGACAAGTATAGGTGAGTTGCAGGTCACTGATTCCTTTTCCTCTTGAATGAAGTTCTCTGAATGTATTAGAAATTGCTGAGATTCTCCAACTTTCCACAAGATCCATCTTGTTACTTAAATTTCCTTTAATTTTTCATTGTTTGCTCTGTGGCAGGTGCTAGTATGAACAATGTAAAGATGTGCAAAGTAATCCTTAGGAATCCTCTCAGATTTGTGCAAAATAAGGATTTTTTTTTAATCAGTGTCAGCAAGAACAGTTCAGTTTCCTGAGGAGGAAAATTAAACATTTAGTCTAACTCAAGATAGTTTGTTGCTACAGGGCTGCTGTAGGATCAAAAAAGTTTTAGTCTGGGTGTCAGTGAAGTTGGGTTCCTCAGATGAACTTTGTCCCTGAGACCATGGAGTTTTTTTTGTTGTTGTGTTTTTAGGGGTGGTTTTTTTGTTGTTTTGATGGTGGCAGTGGTGGGGCTTTTGGGGTTTTTTGCGAGCTGGCAAAATTTCTCCTGGGAGACAGAGGCTGACCTTCATCTGCCTTGGCCTTAAACATCTGCAGTTCAGATGTCTAGGTCTCAACCCCTCAATCTAAACCGCCCTCTGAAGTGTTGCTGTAGCTGTCCTTGTCAAAGGACAGCTCTCTTCTGTCAGATGGCAGGATCTCCCGTTCCTGTGTCCTTCTCTTTGAGAGAGGTGCAAACTCCATCAGCCATGGATAGAAAAGTCTTTCTGCAGAGGCCTGTGGAGCCCAGCAGCAAGATAGATGAAGGGAACAAATGATTACCCTTCCTTCTCAGAAAAAATGTGATATACATTAGAATAGCTTAGATGTTTATGTGTGGGTGAGATTTTTTCCATATCAGGCTATTTTTGTCACAATTGCTTAAGAGGAACAACTTTAACTTCCTAAGAAACTTCAAGAAAAAGAGTACTCTGAAACTGGATTTGAAGAAAGAGTCAGTGGGCCACAAGAGAGAAGTTCTACATTGCTAAAAGGAGTGTGAAGGTGGATGGACTGGTTATATGTCCCCTCTGGTTGTTGGAAACATGCTTTCTGATAAATTTTGGGACTGAAATAGAGGGCTCTGTCCATTTCTAGTCCTCCTGCTGGCAGGAGAAGGGAAATCTAAACCCATGTAAATCACATCTGACTGCTTTTCACCTGCATTTGGAGAGAGCCCGAAACACCTCTGAAGGGTTATACAGAGGCATTATTCATTTTACTTGACTTTTTTTCATTTTGCTCTGAAACCTACCTTTGAATACTTTTGGTAGAACCAGTTCCCCAGCAGGTTTATTCCTCCCCTCCTTTGCCCACTATAATTAACCCTTTTCCCTTGCCTTGAGATAGAACAACCATCTCTTTACTTCCCCTGGTGTCAACTCTTTGGGAGGTTTTTGGTTTTGCTTTTGTTTTTCACCATGCAGATTTTCCTTTCTTTCAGCACAGTGAATTTCAGGCTGGTCTTGCAGAGCAATGTTCTTCCACATGATAAATAACAGAAGGAGTCTCTGTACTGATCAAATGAATTTGGGATTTCCAAGGTGACAGAGTCCATAGAAATCTTGAAGAGTTTAGGATTAGCAGACTCTGAAAAAAGTTGTTGTATTGCAATGGTAGCAAACTGAAAGGGCTTGGCTGACTTTTTGCTTCCTCCTCTGAGGCTGGGGTGGATGTTGCTCACTTGCTGTGCACTGGAGTGGAGGTTGTCTCCTCTCTTTGTCAACCAGAATATCTTTGCTTCCTTCCAACAAAGTTTGGGCAACCTGATTTAGTGGAAGGTGTCCCTGCCCAAGGCAGGGACATGGGTATAAGAGGTCTTTAAGGTTCTTTCCAGTCCAAGCCATTCTATGGCCTGGAGAAGGAGAGCTGATGATCCAAACAGAGACTGGTTGATATTTGTCATTGTTCATGCTCGCTTTGGTGGATGTTACTTGTTACCCTCCTCAGCTCAAGCTCAGGAGAGTGCATGTATGCAAATTGGCAGGATGTTTTATGCTTCTCACCTCTGGCTTCTGACCCTGCTCCACACCTGAAAATCATTATGATTTGGTGGCTGATTAGTTGTCCCTTCAGATGGGTAGATGAGATATAGCAAAGCCCGTCATCCTCCTCCTGAAAAAAAATTGGTATAAATAGCCTTCCTGTTGGGCAGTAAGCCAGAGAGGACTGGGACAGAATGGGATACGGAGATTGCAGTTTTTCTTCCTTCTATGAGTCCTTTCTCAGTTTAATTTCTGAGGTTATTTTAGGGTAGGGAGGGAGTGTGGGAAAGGGAGATGGGATAATGGATAGAGTAGCTGGTGCTGATATTGCTTGCAGATCTAAACACACAGGATCCTTTTAATCTTGCAGTTTGTCAGTCTGGTACCTTATGCTACCACAAAATTAACTTAAAGCCTCCACAAACCTTTGGGAGTGAAAACATAGTCAAAGTACAGTAGAGCAGACAACAGAAAAAACTGTAAGGTATAACTAATCAGATACCCTGATATCCCAGTGTTGCTCAATCGTCTTTGCAAAAATTAAGCTGATGACTTTGACCTTTTTAGGGCCTTAATTTTACAGATGTAATGCCAGCACTTAATACTTTCCATGTGCAAAACTCAAAGCAGCTTAAAAAATGAGGGTAGCTGCAGCAATCCTTTATTACAGACAGACTCACTGAGAGAAATGATTTAACAAAGCCATTAACAGTCACAAGGCTTGCCCATTCTGTGTATGCACAAAGTTAACATATCCTCCAGACTTGGCTTACCTCATCCAAAGTTATCAAGAAGCTCAGAGAAAGTGCTTCGTTAATAATGTTCTCCCCTCCAGCTTGCTGATGCTGTACTCCCTGCCTGAAATCCCATGATATACTGGTTTTTCCCGGTCTCATAAAGGCATGCCAGGTTATTATGCACTCTGTATTTATCTGATGGCCTTGTCTGTGGTGTGTGTTACCCTTGGCAAACTGCTGGTCTTAAAAAAGGAAATGCACCAAGTAGCATGTTGATACAAGTATTTGGTTCATTGTAAGGTCATGAGGGACAAAAGAAGTTGCAAAGTTCAATTTTGAGGGTGCATCAAGTATCATAAGGGCTGACTCTGGAGTCTCAAGGCCAGATCTGAGCCAAGACTGATTTTTCAGTAAAGACAGTTGTGCTGAGCATGACCTAAAGCCCCTTGAGGAACATGGCTGTTAGCTTCTGGAAGAAACTGATGGATACAGTCAGGCATTGCAGCTTCATTAATGTCTGTGTTTTGCAACCTGGTGAGTCTTGACAGAGCAGAGCAGTTAGTGATGAAACACAAGACCACTTCAAAGTCTTTCTGTAGTGCTGCTTGGTAGGAGGACCCCTGATAGATTTTATCCCATTAACAGGCCCCACTTCCTAGTTTTCCCTTCCTTGCATTCTGTGTTTGGTAGTGTTAGACAAGGTATATGCCCAGAATGACTTAGGCTGGAAAAGAGCTCCAAGATCATCAAATCCAATCTTTCACCAATTGCTCCCTTGTCAGCTAGATCATGGCACTATAAATGCCACATTCTGTCATTTCTTGAACACTTTCTCTTATCTCATGTGACTGGTTGCCTGAGAGAAGAGGCCAGCTGAAACCTCACCACAGCCTCCTTTCAGGGAGTTGCAGAGAGCAATAAGGTCTCCCTGGAGCCTCCTTTTCTCCAGGCTCCACACCCCCAGCTCCCTCAACTGCTCCTCATCAGACTGGTGCTCCAGACCCTTCCCCAGCTCCATTGCCCTTCTCTGGACATGCTCCAGCCCCTCAGTGCTCTTCTTGCAGTGAGGGGCCCAGAGCTGGACACAGCACTCGAGGTGTGGCCTCGCCAGTGCCGAGCACAGGGGGACAATCCCTGCCCTGGCCCTGCTGGCCATGCTAATTTTGATACAAACCAGGATGCCATTATTATGCCATACAGAGGAACCCAAAGAAGTGGCTCGTGTGAGGTTTGAACAAGAAAAGACCAGAGCTGCATTTCAAAGTCTCTTCAGGTTCCTGGTTGCTGCTTCTTTCATCTCCTCTGGACCTTTCTCCTGCCTGAAATTCCGGAATAAAGCATTCTGTGAAGCGGATTGCACGCTCTGTTTCCCCCAGTGACGCCTAGAAGAAATCTTGTCTCTTAGATATCAAATTTGAAAGCAAAAATGAGAGAGAAAATAACAGTTGCCTTAAATAATGAACAAAAGCCCCAGGAGATTTATTTCCTCCACCTTCTCCCCTCCTCATGCAGATATTCTCTTTAAAAACAGTTTTCCATAGTGAGTTTCACACTGGATCGACAGCCTTGCAAAGCAGCATCGTCTGTTCATGTACTAAATGGGAATAACTAATCGTGGGAGTTCAGACTTGCACTCAGCAGAAGAAGCATGCCTTGGACTTAATATAACTAGAAGGTTGCATATATGTGAAACTCTGGGGTTATCTGCCTAGTCCATTCAGTGACAAAATCCTGTGCTCTTCTGAACAGCAAGGGTGAGAGCAGATGTGGGAATTTATTCATTTCCAGGGAGGAGATAAATGATCAATTAATGATTTCACTACAGCTATTAAAAAGGGTTTATGTGAGAAACTATCTGTGGCTGGCCTGAACCAGGTGTTCTTCAGGTGAAAACTGTGGATGTTGCTACAAATCTTCTTGAACCTGTTTTGCCTTTGAAATGGGCAGATTGGAATTGACTGCAACCTTGTCATTGTTCAACTCATATTCTGTGTTTAAAAAAGTGGAATGAAGCTGTTTTACAACTCTCCCTCTCCCTTCCTTTTTTCCCCTGCATAGCTCTTTCTATCTTCACTCAATCTGGTATTGTGATTGGTCATCTAACACATAATCCTTAGGGAAACCAGCAGGTAGCAGCTCCTGGTGTAAATACTTGCCTATAGAAATCTAAAGTGAATTGCTGAAAGTTTTTGTGCCAGTAAAAAATAATAAAAAAAAAATAAAATTTATATTTAGACCACAAAAATGGGAGTGAGGCCATGTGAACTGCAAACATTTTATCAGCTCAAGCAATTGTTTCCTGGCATTTTCTTTCTGTCATTTTTTCAGACATCTTATGACTGAGAAAATATACTAAGGGATATTTTTAGGATGAACAAGGTTAATCAGCTACAATGCAAATCAAATTTGAACTTTCTCCAAATCTCAAGCTGAACAGCTTTTGAGGCTCCAAAAGTTTCAATTAATTTCTTTTTTTCTTTTTCATTATCACTGCACTTCCAAATGTCCAGGTGTCTGCAGATACCAGGTTCAGGGAGCAGTGATATGCTCTGATAGGGTCTGTTCTCATGTTATTTCTAAGATAACCAGAAGCAGGATGAATTTGAAGTCATCTTTTGAAGAGAGTTTGTACTGATGAGAATTCTCTTCCTGTTTTCTAAAAGTCTAGATATTTTAAAGCAGGCCAGGAGTGGATCAAGCACCTTAACTGGAAACAGGTATGAGCAAAAATCATAGCCATTCTCTTAAAAGCTGTACTTGTATCTATCATTTTTTGTTGTGTTTGTGGGGCTTTTTTAGTTGGTTGGTTGGGGTTTTTTTGCTGCCTATCAGCTAAGCTTATAATATTATTGCCAAATAGATAAACAGACTAAGTTTTATCCTGAATATTCATACATCCTCGAACTTAGGAAATTTGTCTACAATATTTCCCCTTTGAGGGAGGGAAAAACAGAGGTGATATCCAGAAGATGTTAAGTGACAAGGAAATTCCAACATTGCCTGGAAAATTTTGACAGCCTGGACTTGCTGTGTTGAAGGTTCAGCCAAGGATGTGACATAGAGACAGCCCTAATAGTATTGATGGATAGAGGAGATAAGACTGAGCCAAAGATCAATTATTTTCCCAAGCTTATTACAGGACTTACCTGTTTGTCAGAGGCTGCTTGCAGTAACTGAAAACAAGAAATAATAAACCCATATACAAACAAAGCCACAGTTTTTAGAAAACAAAGCTGTTGAAAAGCTGAGAGAAATGAGAAGGAGACCCAGCTGAAGCCTGTTGTGGAATCTTAATTAGGGTATGGTGGACTGAGATGGATGGATGCCTTAAACAGAGAGTATGTAGACAGAAAGCATGAAGGTTGCATGGTGGCCTCACTGGGAAGACATTCAGAAAGTCAGGAAAGTCAAACATTTTTCCTGTCCTTTACTGGGGGTGGGAAAAGGCAGGCCTGTTTATTTTAGCAGTCTGGGATGTACCTCCTTGCTAATGTGTATGATTTGGAGTTCTGTTTTCTTGGTGGGTTTTGCACTTTGAAAATGAAAAAAGAAAAAAAAAAAAAGTGAAGATTGAAGTCAGGAAGGTAACTGTACCAGAAATGGCCTCCAACTCCCTTAGGTTCATGGGTGCACCAGAATGAGTGGGAGTTGGATAGGATTTACAACTGGAATACCAGAGGACAAGCTGATCATCTTTCCTGAACAGGCATGAAGGATGTGCTGGAAAAACCGAAATGTCCATATCCACCTTCCTGAGGACACAGTCCCCTGTGTGGATTCCCTTCCCCTCACGTTGGCTCCTGCAGTCTGGAC
>VZUA01095711.1:16350-27609 GCA_013401035.1 Horornis vulcanius
ATCCTCTCCCCAGGTGATAATAATTTGGAGTTTGCTGAGCACTTTAGGCACATTCATTTCTTTGTCTCTGCAGCTGTGCCCAAGCAGGACAGCAGCCCTGTTACTCTCAAAGGGCAGCAAGTGTTTATTGCAGTGATTATATCCACCTGCTCTTTCAGACAGTATAGGTGTAGCTGCCCTTTCCTAGCCTGTAATATGCAGTTTGTCTACTGCTGCCAGCCATCCTGTTAGAAATACTGCAAGTGCTATTTGTAGTTGAGAGGGGTGTTTACTTTTCAGTAAAAGTCAAAGTTTTATAGATAAGTTTCCCCTGCCCTGAAAACAGGTTTCTTCCTTCCTATACAAATTAGTTATCATGCACAGTTTGTTCTTCCAGTTTTTTCTTGAAATGGGTCAGAAGCCTTTGGGGGTCCTTGGTGTTTTGTTTTCCCCTACAGTCCATGACCACTTCTTGGCCTCATTCCCACATTCGTGCTGTCCTGTGTTGTGCTTATCTCCAGGAACCAGAACAGGGATGTTTGTCTCAGAAAAGTGCTACCCTATGTCCACATGGCCCCATTCTCCAGCCACACCTTGCTCTTCCCTACAGCGTGCTATGACCAGCAATCCTTGGTTATTACCAACAACCCTTGTTCATCATTACCTGCAATTCTTGGCTGGCTCCACAGCCATCCAGACATCAGTGTTTGAGATATACACATTAGCCCCTTATCTTTTGGGATTCTACACCCCTACAACTGAAACTTCTGCAAGACTCCTGCTGGCACAGACAAGCCTCATTCTAAACCAAGGCTCCGCTGATGAGGAGAGTTTTGAGCTGGTATGCCCTTATTTCCCATGGAAATGCAGGACAGCCTGCAGAGAAGAGCCTGGCTTGGGAAGAGCAGAGATTTTTAGCTTTTGAAGGCTATGTTAAAAGCAATCAGCTCCTCAAAGTGAAATGATTCAGTTTTCAGGTAGTGCTGTTCTCCCGGGTAACAAGCTGTACCAGCTCGTTACCTGGTGGGCAGCACCAATTCACACACTGAGACAAGTCATTTCTATTTTTTATTCTAGACTGCACAAAGTAGGGAGCCAGGTTACACACAAAAAGCTGGCTCCCCAACCATCAAAATTTTACATTATTTAAACATTTTAACAAACAAAGGCATTAGCATTCACTGGTTACACCTTACATAACTTTTTCATTGCTTAATACTCAAGCCTGATTGCTAGTTATTCCTCTTGCTAGTCGACATGTGCACTTCTTCCTTCTACTTGAGTCTGCGCCCTGGGTTAAACAGATGGCCAAAGCATTGCTGGTCACAGTCTCCCATTGTTGGAATTACCTTTCCCCTAGTTACTGTTCAGTTCTGCTAACAGCATTCCACGTAGCTATTGTCCAGACAACCCATTCATCTTGGGATGGTCATCTTTTCTCCTTAAAACAAAAGATTAGCCAAGGTTACAATGTGCACGGTGCAATTATTTAATCCTAAACGACCAGCTATAGCTACTGATTAACATCTAAAAAGAAATTGCAAATTTTGATTCCAATCTTGAGAGGCTCAGATCTTAAAGGGCTTGATATCAGTGTCACTGCGAAGAAGAGAGCACAGGGCACTTGAAATCTTCTACAATCATGTAAGTTGTCTCTTTTCCTCTAAGGTAGATCAAGACTATAAAAAGCTTAAGGAACTTTTTCAACAGTTTTGGTTATACACTTTAATTAAGTACAAATTTTTCCTGATCTCTACAGTTTTGTTTTTAAAGTATACAAAGCAGTACCTATAAATACTTGACTACGGCATATTTCATAGGCAATTCAGGCTGCCTAGAATGCACTCAGAATAGGTCACATATATTTTGTGTTGAACACTGTTTTTGGCGCATTTTTGTCATTAAAATGGTGAGTACTCTCTCTGTGATCATTATCACAATTTAAGCAATCTTTCGAAGATAACTCTCTAGATAAGAAAACAAATCAAAATAAAGGGGGAGGGAAAAGAAAAATAGCACAGCAAACCACAAATTGATGCAAAAGGCTTATTACATTTCCAGGGCTGCAGGTGCCCCAGGGACTGTCTCTCAGCCACACCCTGCTGGAGAAAGGTTGAGCCCCCCTTTAGCTGTGGGGACACCAGGAACAGGTGGTGGCACTGGGGGGGACCCAGCTGGCTGTGCTGGGTGAACCCCACTATGACTCCAGCTGCTTCTTCATACGCAGCAATACAACAGACTGCAGCTGCAGGCACTTACCCTAAATACTCATTTCCCCCTTTTTTACCTCCAAAAGACACAGTTCTCTGCTGCTTTCACATGGAGACTGGGCTTTCCCAGCTTCCCCCAACTGCTCCATAAAGCTTCTGTCTATCACCAGTTCTGCTTCTTCCAGATGCTGCAGAACTGTGCCCCTTCAATCAGGACATCCATGGCTCCTGACTTATCTCTTCTTAGGGCAGCCTTCTCCCTGCTTTTCCTGACACCTGACATGACAGTATGCCTGCCTCAATAGGACTTTTAAAATTACTGTATTCTTCAGTTAGGAACCCTTTAGCTGCCTAGAGTAAGAGAGATCTTCATTCAACATCTGAATGATTCCACCTCAAACATGCTTCAGCATCCTGCCTCTGGCAGACATTTCTTTTATTCAAATCCTTTCAGTTAGCAAAACCCCATCAAACAAATAAACAACTAAGCCAAAACTCTTTCATGTTACTTAGTATGAATCAAAGCATCATTTTTATTATATTATTATTATTAGACATATATTACTCAGATTCATAAAGAATAAAGCACAAACAGGAAAACATTCATTTAATGAGGGAATGAAAGCTGACAGAGCTCTTTAAGTGCCACAAAAGTCAACAATCTTAAATTGCTAAACTGAAGGGAAAACACATTTGATGGATGATTCCAGCTAAGAATTACTTTCACAGAATTCTGACAGCCCTAGAAAACAAGGCATAGTCCCATAGGAGACAGGTCATCCTTAAAACACACACGAAATACAAGCGACATAGTTTCTGCTAAAGGAAATGAGCCCAGGTGTACCTTCCTGGAAGGTCTAGAAAAGAGTAATTATTATGAGAAAAGGTGAAAGGCAGCTGAAGTATTTTATTCTGGAAGGAGGGAAGGAATATTAGAGTGATTATGGAACCATGAATGGGATGGGATGATGCATAGGGAATGCTGAGTGATTTTCTGTTTCTGCATAGCTCATAAACGAAACATTCATGAAAACAACCAGGTAGAAGATTTGCGGAATGCGTTTAATCCAGAATAGGTGAGGTGCCACTTTTAAGTTTTGCAGACTTTACAGATGGGTTTCACTGAGGCAAGACACTACTGCATTTGCAATAACTTTAGACTCATAGAATATCCTGAGTTGGAAGGGACCTACAATGATCATCAAATCCATCTCATTGTCCTGCATAGGATGGCCCAAAATTAATTCCATAGGTCTGAGACCATTGTCCAAAGGGTCCCTGGATTCTGTCAGTCTTGATGCCATGACTGCTTTCCTGGGAGACCTCTTCCAATGTCCAAACACCCTCTGCATGAAGAGCCTTTTCCTAATATCCAACCCAAACCTCCCCTGACACAACTTCATGCCGTTCCCTCAGGTCCTGTCACTGCTCACCAGAGAGACCAGTTTTTCCTGAAGTTTGTGATATTGTTCACTCCTGAGATGAATACTATGCTGGTGAATTCCTGACTAGGAAACCCTTTCATCTACTCTGCAAGAGGAAGAGAATAACACAAAAATTAAATATGGGTATATGAGATGAACGGAGAAAATCCTTGAGTAATTATTGCATCAGAATTAGGGAATTAACAGATAGCTAAAGGTAATGAAATAAACATGTGAACGTTTAAATACTAAGTCACAGAGAAATTTAAATACTTAGCAAAGGCCAGAAAAAAAACCCTTCAGAAGTTCAGGAGGATCAAACCCTAGTTTGCTACTTTAAATACAACTTCATTCCACCTCTAGTTTTCAGCCCATGATTAACTACTACTATTCAAGAAGCAGGAGACTTTAAATTACAGACAGTGGAAATTTAAATGTTCTAAGCATGTTAATACTTTTCTCACAGGGAACAACAAACCCATGAAAATCATTGTCCAAAATAGCAGAGTTCAAACAAGTTCTGGACAATCATGTGGATAATGAGGACTAAATGACCTGAGATGGCCATAAGACAACCACAAATGGAAAATGTTATTGAGGAATTTTCCTCATGGGCCTTCTTTTTTCTCTCTTTGAATACATAAGAAGTGCTACTGACTGAGAAAAAGAAATTCACCTGGTCTGGTATGACAATTCCTAAGTTCCTAGTAGTCATAAAGATAACACTTTATGAGAGTTTTATCGACCCAATGTGTGGCTTGTTTTTCAAGCCTTCCCTTGCTTTTATTGTCCCAGACAATGTAGCTTTTTTTTTTTATAAAATCTAAGTGAAAGATGAGAAATTCACACATCTGACGTGTTCTTCACACTCTTTCAACTTCATAGCTTTTTATTTTCTGAAGAATGTCAGTATGAGCATCTTTAGGTGGAAGATTTCAATGCATGTTCTGATTTCAGTCACTCAGTGAGAATACAAAAACTTCTATGTGAACATGACTATAATTAATAGAAGGGCAACAGGATATTTAAACCTAGGGCTCCATTCCTCGTATATCCTTTCTTTTCTGTCAGCTCCAGGGCATATTCTTTTCCTTTTCTTCCCTTATTTCTCTCAGTGCAAGATACATTTATGCTCATTTGAGTATTTAATCCTTATTCTCAATTACTTAGGTTTACCTTTACCTTTAACTTTGCTTTAATGACAGTAGCAGTGATCAACTACTCATTCTGCACATGGAGCTTTCAGAGCTACAGTACAGCTTTTTCCACTCTGTCCTTTCCACACATTTCTGCTTGTAAACTCAGTTTCTAAGAATTGGCTTTGTTAGTCATCTGTTTGGTCACTCAGGTTTGAAATCCTTTCATGAGCTCAAACTTGTTCTACAGGGAATCATTAATTGTGCATCAAAGACATCCACAGTTTCTTGCTTCCTTAAACCTTTGTTGCTTACTGGATGTAATTAAATTCCTTGAAAAATAGCAAAGTCAAAGAGAATTAGAAATAGTTCAAAACAGGCAAGTCTTCTCTGATTTTACAGATGCAAACCACTATGGTGGTTTGCTCAGATAGGAGAAGGAGAGACTGCAGTTCACACAGAGACAACAGACAAAAGAGCAAGGAACAGAAACAGTCTGAGTGCATCTATTAGTTGGCATATGGTTGGCATCTCTTATTTTTTTAACCCAGTACAAGGTTTCTAATTCTGGAAAAGTTTATAATTTATCATTATCATCAGATTTTTTATATCATATACACATTAGAACAGCACAGCCTGAATTAAATTTCTGATGCATGCCTGCCTCCCAGAAGAGTGATAAGCAGAGAGTGTTTCTGCTCCTTGATAAGTAGATTGGGAGTCAACACAAGGTGATGCCAATATGAACTCAGAAGTCAGACCGAGGCCAGACACTGCCATATGTTATAAACCTACATTATGCCATAGCTGGAAGAATTGTCAGAAATGTGATTGGTAAAAGTTATTACTGAATAACTGCTGGGTTATACCCATTTCTGATGCAGATGCTGTTTGCACTGGAAGATAGCCAGGGACTGAAAACCAAATTCAGAGGGGAATATAAATATGTCTTCTTTGATGTGCTACACCTGCCCAGCCCTTATAATGAAAAGATTCATTGCAATTTAAAGATTGATTCTTAGGAAAATGTAAATAAGCAGTAAAGGTCTTTTCCCTTAGCTTTCCAATCTCAATGATTTATTGCTAAAACCTCTTCCATTTTTCAGAGTGATTTAATTGTTCTCTTTTTGATATGGACTTGGAAAGATATCTTTAAAAGAAACTTAAAACTTTCAAGAAACTTTCAAATAAAATAAGAAGTAGAAACTACAGTGAATAAGTAAAAGGAATCAAGTAAATATTTTAAATGGTGTTGCTCAACACAAGTGATTTCCTGGAGATGGGAAAACAGCTTTTGTCTTGCAGGCACAAATTTTGAATTATCTTTTGACAAATTAGTGTGTGTTTGTTTACTGAGGGCTGGTTTTTGATTGGAGGAATTCATGAGGGAAACATGATTGCCTTAAATATGCACACATTCAGGTCCTGAAGAAGGTCCTTGAATTATCAGTCTGAAGGGTCTGCATGAATGATGCAGTTTGCATCTGATGTTTTGTGCTTGCCTTGATCCAACCTGAGATGTCACAGAAGGAGTTGTCAGGTGGTTTTGGTATTGATCAGTAAAGAACAGGAAACCACACATCACATTCCCAAGAAGAAAAAGAAACTGGGTAAATCAGATTTAAGAATTACATTAGGTTCTGGACTTTCCTTGGCTGGTAGAAACTCCTTTTTACTCTATAGTGGGCTTTCATTCCTACACCTCATTTGCCTCATATTAGCACAATTTCTGTAATACAAAATAATGTGTCTAGGCATTCCCTGTTTTTGTTTGTTTGGGCTTTTTGTTTGTTTGTTTCATTGTACTGGGCATGTACCTGCAGCAATAACACTTTCCTATACTACTCTTTTCTCCTGGTGATCAATTTTTTCCTATTAATTGGTGATAATTTTGTTAGCTAGTGCCTTTTTCTCTCACTATCCCCATAAGCAGCTCTTTCCTAACTGCCTCTAATGTCATTAGTTTAATTTCTTGTCTTGATAGGAAAAATTGATATTATAAACAATGCAAGTTTTTCCTAAGAACTTAAAATAATTACACTCGTGTCCGTGGATAACAGTCCCATTTAACAAAATGCCTCGACTGTGGATGTTAGCAATTGAACAGTAAACTTCAAGAAGCATAGTGCAACTAGTACTGGAAATTATATTTTATAAAGAATTATTTTAAAACTTTTAAATGTCCTTTAAAAACCATTGGGTCTCTTTTGTGGTTATGATTTTTTTTCTATATTAACTCATAAATAACTGGAAAAGAAACATATTCAATTAAATTCTTTATGGCAATGTCTTTTGCTGATGGCCTGCAAGAGTTGATTTTGCTTAGTAAGCACAGTGACAAACCCCATTTATGCATATCTCATGCTGCCTAATTCGTGTGGGTGCAGCTTTAAAACAATAAACTCTTCACACCACCTGCCTCAGGAACACAGAATGAAACATAAAAGAAATCCAGCTTTTATCATCTCCCAAAGCAGAAGGCAATACCACTTCACCTGTCCTTTGCAGTTGTTCATGCTAACACATTCATGCTATCTCCTGACAGGTTTTCAAATTACTTAATATTTTAGTGGCGGTTGTGGTGGTGTTTCAAACACACAGAATCCTAAATTCAGTTGTGGTATAAACAGATGCAATTCAATTATTCACCAGCACAATCTGTAAAATCTGTCTGGAAATGGGATTGTCTCCCTGCCCAAACTCACACACAAAAGGAAGCATACAAGGGTGGAAGCAAGGATGAAGTTTGCGAAGTTAAAGCCCAAACCAAATTAATCTGGCCAGGGATATAAGAGACAACAAGAAGGGCTTCCATAAGTGCATAGATAATAAAAGGAAGGCTGATTAAAGGTGCAGAACATCTCACCTATAATAAGGAAAGGCTGAGAAATCTGGTCTGTTTAGCTGGGAGAAGAGAAGCCTCATGGGGGATCCTATATTGTACATAAATAACAAATGGGAGGGAGCAAGGAGGGTGGATCCAGGCTTTTTGATACTGCCCAGTGACAGGACCAGTCACTGCAAGGGTGACTGAGGCAAAATTCTGACCTTGCTGAAATTATCAGAGCTTTGGTTTATGTTTAGTCAGATTAAAATTTGGCCCTTAAAAATTCTGATTGAAAGGCCCTTTAAATCAATGGGCAGAGTCTTATTGACTTCTACAGATCCATAACAAATCTGTAGACAAAAAGCTGTGCTTAATCCCCAAATAATTTAATCAGAGAAAAATGGGAACTTGATTAGGGTGACCTGAAAGAAAAAGTGTCCCTCAAGTAAAAGCAGCTTTCATAATTTCTCTAGCTCCTTGCACTAGAGAATTTTATGGGGACAAAAATCTCTCTCCCTGACACACTACAGATGGGCATAAAGATGTAGATTAGAATGAAGTTACATTTGTGCAGTTCTGTAAAGCAGGCTCTGCATGAGAAATGGTTTCAGTGTAGTGATTTAAGTGCAATCCCTTTTTAATTGTATAGCCTTTTAATTACCTCTGTGCTACACCTTGGGGAAATGCACTGGGGACTGATAAGGAATCTTGTTTCCAAAGTCAGAGGAGGATAAAAAAAAGTAAAAGTGGTTTGCATCAAGAACTCTGCAGATGCAATTAATTGGTAGAGAAGAAACCTGTGGCTGTTTCCTTCTTAAGCTAAATAATATTAGGTTTTTAGAAGTTTATTTTTTTGTGAATAATCTGTATCCTTTATAAATCTCATGACCACCTCAATACCCACAAATATTTATTCTTGGCTTTGATTATTTGTTCTTGATGTCAGTGATGTTGAAATATTTTTTTCTCATTATTACTTCAATAAAATATTTAGAGATACAGATAAAGGCTATTTTCTTGTGTGTTTGGAGGTCCTTACTTGTGTTTCCAGCTGCAAATTTAGTGGAATCTACTGCTAGTTCCCATCTTTCAAGTTATCTCTGGTTGTAACCAATGATTTTTACAAATTGTACCAGACTCCAAGGTGGATTTTTTTCTTCTTTCCCACATACAAGCTCATCTCTTTCTGCTGTGGATTTTTTTGTTGTAGGTTTTGGGGTCTTTTTATCTCTTTGAATAGATTATTTTCAAGCTATCCTTTCAGACTTATGCCTAGTTTCATTTATATTCTGTTTCATTGCAAGAGATAAATGGAGGTCTCTGTTCCTGTTTGGTTGCCTCTGATCCACCTCTTCTGTACCTGGTATGGATGCACATGGTGTTGGCTTTTATCTTTGAGTCTGTTTCTGCTTCTTGTGGATATCTTTCAGAATTATTCCTTTCAAAATTTAATGCTGTGGGGAAAGCTTTTTTTTTCTTTCTTCATGTTTGTTTTTACAATACGTGAATATTTGGGGATGGATGGTGTACTTCCAGTTCTCTGTTAGATCAGAAGCAATGGATTGGACTCCAATTTAGGACAAATTTAACTGAAAATTGTTATTTCTCTGAAATACAGCTGTATTTAATGTTAGATGTGGAAAGAGATCTGTTATACACCTGAAAAAATACCCAGGGGAGACTGTGGAAGTAAAGTAGTTGAGGGAGATTTTGCAATGCCTATTATCTGAAGTTCATCTGACAAACTGAAGCTGTTTCTCCTACTTTTAAATGACTCTGGAAATTGGGAATGACCACAGGAGCCATAGGTAAGATTTACTGATAATTTACAAGATCTCCCCAGTACTTGTTTCAATTTTCTTCCCTTTAAGAAGCTTTACTTTTCATACTATCTCACAAAGCAGGTTGGAAACCTGAGGTCAGACACGAATCATAAAGCTGTTTTCAACAGACCGCACTCTGATGTCCCTGGGGCAACACAAAATCTTCCTCTGGCTCTGCCAGTGCCTCAATAGTTATTAGAGTGGTTGGGAAAAGTCAAGTGGCCTTAATTTGCCTCATGAGTTTTCTGGCTTAAGTATTTTGTCACATTCCATTAGCATTTCACCACTGACATTTCCATGGAACAGATGAATGAAAGATCAGGTTAATGTTTCAGCTTAATATTTGTGTACAATTTCGGTGAGCATCAAATGACATTTCAGAGACTGTTATAGTCAGGAGATACAGTTTAGCTCAGAATATCACTCCCAAGTCTCCATGCTTTTGTCCTCAGATGAACAAAAGGAAAGCATCATTGAAAAGCTGACCTTGCGCATTGGTGTCCAAGCACACCAAATCAAAAGAGCCTGGGTTTGAAGGAGAAGACTGTACTTCCTAATAGTTTCTACTTATTTCTGATCAGTTCTGGTTATGGGATTGCAATGACTTGCTGACCCTGTTTACAGCATCCTTTCCAGCCTTCAGCAGTGCTTGAGGTGGGAGGCAGCCTTACATCCCAGCTGCTCATATTAACAAACTTTCCATTAGGCAAGCACATACCTAAGTCATTCTGCAGTGTCTAATGGATAATGATTTTCCCTTGTTTGATTTTTGCTTATTCATCTATCTCTCACATTAATTATTGGCACATATGATGACATTTCTTCCATGAGGAATTAAAATTCTTTTCTTAAATATGAATTTGAAGATCAGGGATTCAGAGAATATCCTGAATTGGAAGGAACCCACAAAGATCATCAAGTCCAACTCCTGGGCCCTGTACAGAACAACCTCAAGTATCACACCACATGCCCAAGAGCATTGTCCAAACACTTGAACTGTGTCAGGCCGCTGCTGTGAGCACATCCCTGAGGCTCTGTTCCAATGCCCAGCCACCCTCTGGGTGAAGAATCTTTTTCTGATACCCAGCCTAAAACTCCCCTGACAGAGCTTCAGGCCATTTCCTCAAGTCCTGTCCCTGGTCACCAGAGAAGAGATCAGTGCCTGCCTCTCCCCTTCCCTTCATGAGAAGCAGACCACAATGTGGCCTACCCTCAGTCTCCTGCAGGCCAAACAAACCAAGTGGGCTCAATTGCTCCTCATATGGCTTCTGGTTAAGACCCTTCATCATCTTTGTAGCTCTCTTTTGGATGAGCTCTCTTATGGCTTTATATCCCTCTTGTATTGAGATGTCCAAAACTGAACACAGGGCTTGAGGAGAGGCTGCACCAGTGCAGAGCAGAAATGGACAATCAGGTCCTTTGACCAGCTGGCATCCGTGGTGCCTGAGGCACCCCAGGACACGGCCCCATTTTCATTTAAACACCATCCAAACACACCGCCTTATTTCGACAGTAAGGATTTTTAGTAATGTTTCTAATAATTTTATTTATTTAAACTAAACTCCCTTAGAGGCTTTCCAGGGACATTTTCCACAGCTTGTCCTGGCGTGAGGGCAGAGCGCAGCTGGCAGCGGGCTTTGCTGAAGCGCCCTGGCACAAAGCAGGGCGCAGCGGTGTGGCTGGGCAGGGGCGGTGTTTGGGGTGTCCCTCAAGGCTCCCGTGTGCCCGGGGTGTCCTTCAGGGCTCCTGTGTGCCCGGGGTGTCCCTCAGGGTCCCCGTGTGCCCGGGGTGTCCCCCAGGGCCCAGAGCGTGTGCCCGGAGCCGCGGCGGCCCGGACCCGGGGCGCGCCGCCATGGCGAG
>VZUA01095712.1:0-25503 GCA_013401035.1 Horornis vulcanius
TTGTCTATTTCAGGAGTCAAACTGTCTTGGTTCTGTAACAAAGGCTTCAAGTTGGTAGAGACATTAAAACCCATTTCAAAGACACTAACAAGCACGCCCTCACCCATCCAACTGTTTGTAAAGACATTAGCACACGTTTTCTTACCAAAACTGAATTAGGCAATGTTTGTGTGGCTTGGCATTTCCTGGCACAAGTGAAATGCAAGCACAGTCCGACATTCAGTTGATCCTGAGCTAAGATCAGAGGGTTACAGATAAACTCCCTGAAGCTTTGTCATTTGGTCTAGAAAGGTTTGGGTTTGAGCTTTTGGATAAACTCACCTCAAGACACAGAATGCACACACAGACCTGCTACATCCTTCTGAATTATCTGCCACAGATCCAAAAATCACTCGAGCCACTGCACTTAATTCTTCCAAGATTTACCCGGTTCTCCCAAGGCTGATCAGACCCAGACTTCAGAATAAGCAAATTTGCACATTTTTGGAACAATTTCAGCTGCAAGCTTTGGGTTTAGACATTGGGCACAAAGAGCTTTGGACGGCAGTCTCCCAATCAGGAGAGCAGATAAGAGCATTTCTGAGGCACGAATCCATATGAAGAACCTAATCATAGCACACTCAGAGCTAAACTCCAGGACTCCCAGACTGAGAGGAAACTTAGATTCACCAGGAGAGAGGTCAGCAGTGCCCTCTGTGTCTGTGCTGATTTTACTTCGGTGGGTCCACCTGTGCTATTTCCTTGTGGCTTGCAGCCACATGCCCGAGGGGATGAGTGCAGCAAGAATTAAAGGCTTTGTGACAGAACAGAAGCATGCAGCACGCACTGCCTCCCCAGGATTAACCCCTGCACTTCAGGTTAATGGCAGGCAGCCCGAGCTCAGCAGGGACATCAGCTACCCCCTTCCAGGGACATCACCTGAGATGGGCTGTGGGTGGGTGCTTGGGAAGGGAGCTGTTGGCCACAGAGACCTCCAGGATGAGCGCAGGCAGACAGGTTCCCCTTCACTGTCCTTTGACACCCGGCCTGGCATGTGAGACCATGCATGTCAGCAAGTGTGACAGGTCACAGAGACATGTCATGGCCTGAAAGGATCCTGCTGGGATCTTGGGAACCCTGCCACAGTGAGGCTTTCATATCTGAAGCATTCTCTACCCACTCTTGCTTCCTGCATGCCCTTCTCCTTCCCTTCCTCCATTTGTAGCAACACTGCATTCTGCATGCTCCCCGAGAGAAATAGGGCAAACATAACCTGATTAACCAAGAGGATTTGGGCAGGAAGGGGCGGGGGAGGAGATTAATATGCAAAGAACCACAGAACCTTTCCCTCTCACATTAGCCCTTGCCTATTCAATAATTAAAGTGTTTGGCGGTGACTCTGGGATTTGCTATAAAAGCTTCTCATAAACTCTGCCTCAGCATGCAGACATCAGACCCAAGAGAACATTCAGTCTGACAAGCTGAAATTTCTTCCAGGCTCCAGGGTCAGTCAGAAGCTCAAAACCACTTGGATGTGAGCCTATGGTTCCATTTTAAAACATAAGGATCCCTCTTTCTGTTGTTCGCCCATTGAAGACGCTGAATCCAAGCTTTATTTGGCAACTCTGTCTCTGAAACATGGCTTAGAAGTTAGTGCAGGCTCTCCCCATTTCATGTATGAAACAATCTCCAAGGCTGGCAGCACCCCATGAACATAGGGACATATTACACAGGCTCTGGCTGCCCTCCAAGCCTATTCTGATGTTCTATTTTCTTTCCTTCTTTCCTGCTTACCTTAAGGCATATAGATGTTTCAGAATGGAAATGTAAAGCTACCCACACACAGAAAAGATGCCTTCCCTGACCTTCCAAGGAGCTATTTTTGGCTGCTCTTATATGCCTAAGAACTCTTACAGGGGTCATGCACTGAACTAGCTGCCCCTCAGTAACTTTTGCCTAGGAGATATGAAACATTGTAAAGATTTTTTTTTTTTTTAATTTTAATTATCTCCATAAGCTAACACAGTAGGCTCCAAATCTCCAGATGTTGTTTGCAATGGAGCACATTTTAAAAGGTGCTGCAAGCCTAAGATTATTACCCAAGGAATGCATGCTCAACATTACACCAAAACATACAATACTAAAGACATATCCTTAATCCAGATTTTTCCAAAAGTTATTGACTACCCACAGCCTTTAACTGACTTCAGTTTTCAAGTCTAAACCTGGAGAAGAAGCTCTATAAGTTTCAGAGTGAAACAGATTTCTTTTCAAAATACATACCCCCAAAGGGTTTATGAGATTCAAAAATAAGGAACACTGGGTTAGCAGCCAAACACACACACAGAATGATACTCCAAAAAGAAAGCAACAGTCCTAGCTCCATCTGTCAGAGCACATGAATACACCACACCACATCCCAGCAGTCAGAAGCCTGGGCTCTGGTCTGTCCTGTGTCTCTCAAATTCTAATGCTGACATTTTTCCAAACTGGCGCTGCCCAGACTGCAAACATATCAGTCCAGAGGTCGAGAGCAAAGTGAGCCCCACTGCCTGAGCAGCTGCCCAAAGGCTCCTCACGTGGCAGGGAGCTAATGCTGACCCAGGGGACTGCACAGCCCTCTTGCCACTCCAGACACAGTTTGCCCTCACACAGCAGAGCAAGAGATAAAACATGCAGGTATCTTTTCCCTTATGACATCACAACATTAAACATCACACAAGCACACAGCCTATAGGATGTATAAAGCAGAAATGCTGTACAACTAGCAAAAAAGATGTGGAGAATATATGGGGAGTGAACTGTTCAGAGATCCAGCCTCCAGAAATCCAGCTCTGGGCACATATGCACACACACACACAGGGAATACATGGTATTATTCCCAGCATCTCACATATTCATCACATGGCACCTTTAGGAGGGTTCTTGAACTGAGATACTGCCTCTTAAGGCCAGAACTGCATACGGTTTAGGGATACAACTGATTTTTCATAGAGCCATGAGAAAAACAACACAGGGTTGAGGTGGCCAGTGAGAAATGCTTGTACTTTGCATTTAGCACCCAGGACACAGGCATGCTTCTTTTCTCTTTAGAGAGTCCAACTTGGAGAACCAGGAGGCTCTGTAAGTACCAGGATTTTCCCCACAGGAGCTAAAGCCATGCTCCCTCCCTTTGGTGATATTCCTCTCCTTAAACAAGACTCACCACAGTTTGCGAAACAATGAGGCCGTGCCCTGCAAATGTTTGCTAAACATTTGTGCAATTTCATCCAAATACAGAAAGAGGGAACACAAGTCAGAAATGCCACACTTAGCATAGCACTGTGAAAACTATTCATTGGCAGTCCATAGGCAAGCAGCAACCTTTCATTTTCTATTTAAAACTTGACTATAAATAAAAACCCCTGAATTAATTGATGGAGATATGGGTTGGTATTTGTATAATGTTCTTTGAAAACTGAGCATGCCAAGCCAAGAACCATATTTGGCAATTATTCTCCTTTACTCTGCTTCCAATTTCACTTCCTTGGTTCATTCTGTCTCTTTAGTTGATGAGCTCTTTCTGATGTGTGCCTTTACAATGTCTGTGCTGAACAACTGTGCTCCCAACTGAGGTGCTCTGCTTGGTGCCTGCCTGAAGTGTATTAATGATCTCACTACAGCTGCTTAATGAAGCTGGCTCAAAAGACTATTACCTGATAGCAATTGAGGCTGCACTTCTCTCTCCACCCATCTTCATTTTTCTTTGGAATCACTACCATAGTTCAGACTGTTGGTACTGAATGGTGGTACAACACACCACGTTTCAATTAAGAAACACAGGACTTAAAATTAAAATGGTATGGAAGAAATTAGGATTACAAAGCAACTCTTTCCTGGAAAGGATAAGAAATCACTCTTCTCTTTGGACAAGCCACACTTTGAACATACATATGACAACAGGGCTCTGCTGGCAGGACACAGGACATAAATGGCATTTAAAATTCTGCTTGGTAACCTCTCAGGACAATACCCGTGTGTCACAGTCATGTCTTTTGCCAAGGGCTCTGTATCCACCTACAGAGCTGCCAACCACCACCACCACAAAACAAAATATTTAAAAGCATACCTTGTGCAGAAACAGTGAAGTTATTTTTCCCCCTCAGAGAAGAGTTGAGGTCTGCAACACAAGCCAAAATCACCCCTCAGGCCTGCTACCCTTAGGCTCAGCCAGCCCAGCTGCAGCTCTTTAAGGAGTCTCAGGGGTGGCCCAAATGTGGGAACCCTAATGAAAACACCTGATTGCCTATCTCCATTCTATTGCTGCATTTGTGGAACTGCAAGTTAAACTTCATCTTCCTCCTCCAAGGAAAGGACAATCATTATATAGTCATCTGTGGGTTCCTCCACCAAGCCTGTGTGTCTGTAATGTTGAGAAGCACTCCCAGCTTTCTGCAGTGGTTGGTGTGGCCCAGCAACTTCTTCCTCATAGGATGAGGACTTTCCAGCAGTGTAACTTAGAATTCTGATTCACAGAAATGAAAGTTTGGACACAGGTTTTTGGTTGGGAAAGAATGCATGATCTGTTATCACACAGTGCAGCAACCAGATATATAAGGTCTGAAATGCTAGAAAAGTGTCTGGGTCCAAAAGGGAGGCAGTATTGTATAGTTAAGTGCATGTCATTTACCAGAGCAACCCCTTTCCTGCAGTTTCTAAGTAAATGAGTAAGATTCCAGAGTTGTGTCAAGGGAATGGGTTTGGCTTTGAATCCTGCACGGTGACTCATGCTTTCACGAATAAATTCATTTCCGTAGAGAAACAAGACAAAATCACATGTTCTACTTAGTCCAGCTACCTAGAGTGTTGATTTAGGAAGCTACTGCAAAAAAATACAGTTTTATCTAGCTTTATATTGAACACATAATCCACTGCAGCTGTACTTGCAAACATAACCAACTTCTTAAGGGGAAAAGAAAAACTGGTGTAACTTAGAAGTTCTGAGTATTGAAAGATGTCAANGAAGTCTGGGTGTTCCAGAAATTGACTGTTATTTACACAGCTCTCCATATTTATTCTCCTCCTGCACCTTTAAAAATAGGTTGTAGAGAAACAGACCCGTAAACACCAGGAAATGAGAATTGCATCAGCTAGCCCCTCCCCTTCCCCACAATGACAGTGCAAAGAAAACGAGGGCGTGAAGCAGGAAAAGCTCTGGATCTCTGTAACACCAGCATCCTTAGATGTGAAGCAGCCAAGGAGAGGGACCCAGAAGTGTATGGATCATGGCAAATCAGTTTTGTGCAGAGACATTTGTTAGTGCAAGCCAGGATGAAACTCATCTTTCAGCTTTTCGTTTTCTTAGGAGATCAGTTCAAATGGCTTGATGTGACAGTAGCAACCAAACAGGAGGAACACAAAATATGGATTTTAATGGAGTATGAACCAATTCCCTGTATCTTACCCTGGTGAGTATTTCAAAAGAATAATGCAAGAATTCTGGCTCTGTGAACTTTTGGTGTCAAGTTCCACTTAGGAGTCTGGACCTCTCATTCAGGAAGATACCATCCATCAATTTCATGCTGCTTTATGAAGCTGAAATGTTTCATAATTAACAAATCTCTGCAGTATCACCATCAGGTTGGTAGATAAAAACACCTTCACATTTTGCAAAGGAGAAATGAAGCCATTAAAGCTGGGGGAAATTGTTCAGGTCTCAGAATAAATCAAAGGGAAAGACAGGACGGGAACATGATGTACCTGTGTGTAGTGCCAGGCCCTTCCCTCACACACTGACACCAAGGGAAAGCAAAGCCTTTGATAATGTCAGAGCAAAGGCAGGACTGACCATGCATGGAATAGCCCACAGCATTTTTAAGGGCAAATTAAATCTCAAATCTCAGGTAGGGTGGAGAAATGTCACCGACCTTTCCAGGGCTGGTCAGCATCCCCAGTAGCTTTGGGTTACTGATAACCTCCCAGCTGAGCTGTAGGTCACACAGCAAACCTGCAGGTCCTGGTTTGGTGTCCTTATTCACCCCTGCAGCACCATCAGATTTGACCCAGTCTGTCATGAGCCAGGACCTGAGCAAATGGAGAGAGTAGAAATGAAATGTCACCATGTGAAACCTCTTGTATACTAGCAAAATGGAGAGAAATTTGCTAACATTGTTTATTTTACTGAAAATAGCAAGATGTACACCTTGAACTCACCTTGTATAGCTGTCTCTGGACTTTATTTTTGTGAAAATGGTCTAATGGTATCTTGTAGTTTAAAGGCAAACACATTGTTTAATAAGAATGTGGCATTTGTTTCCATCTGTTATCACTCTGATCCTGATCAAATGCCACCTGAGGCCAGTGGAAAGGCTCTGCTTCTAACACCTAGAATAAAAATATAAATGTTTCTACATTCAGCAACTTCTGTTGCTTTATTATTCATGTTTAATCTGTGAAAACTAAGATGAGAAGGAGGGCAAGCAGGCTGAGGAAGGGTCAAGCTTCCCTGGAGAAACATTGTCACATTTCTGGCATTCCCATCACTCTATCAACACCACCTCCTGCTACCACGATAAAAGGCAGCAGTGGAGAAAGAACAGGAAGAATAAAACTCCTTATTTACACATGTGAGAAAAGTCAACCCATCCCTACAATCAGTCACCTACAGGAAATCAGAACAGATCTGGCCTCCATCTTCCAAGTACAAGAAAAATGCCTGCAATTTGCTCACCCCGTTCTGTTTGTGTTGTTCTGAGCCTTTTCTCATTGAAGCTCTCTAAGGCAGAAAATCAATGTCAATCATGCCAGATGACTGCTTTCCTCCTGAGCATCTACTGCTGATAATAAGATCACAAAGGCCACATGAAAGGAAAAATTTGGCCATCGCAGCTGCCTTCTCAGTTCTGTAACTGAGATAAATTAACAGGTGAATTAGTACTGGCGTATTAAAAGCTGACTCTATTTTTTTAATTAAAAAAGGGTCCTAATCTGCTTATCATCATCACTGAGGACACACCAAGACCAGGATGGTCTTCAAACATCCCAGTTGGTTTTCTTTGGCCTGCTCTACTAAAAGTAGAACCCCTGGTACCTGTATAGGCAACCTGCTGCCTTATAGATAACAGCAATTCATTCTTGGTTCTGTTCTCAGTAACAAGCAACACAAACACAAGTGAAGGCAAGTGAAGATGTTACTGAAATTACACCCTGAAAACCATGTCCAAGTTCATTTTTTCTGAGCCACAGGCTAAGGAGAATCTTACAAAACCAACAGTCTTCTCTTAGGAGCTTTGGTCTCACTGTGAGTAGTAAAATACCACTTGCTTTACATTCGTTACCCATTTAAAAATGCTTATTCTATTCAGCCAGTATTATCACAGAAGATTCCTATCTTGCATTTAAACTCTTTAGAAGTAAAAGTTTTTATGGGCAAAGATATTTCTTATTGGTCTTAATTCCTGTCAAATGTTCATTTTCTTTCCTGCCAGATGTCTGTAACCCAAACCTGGATGAGATGTTCAGTCCCATTCATACAGAGCCACTGTAAATACAGATTCCTGGGATGCAGAACTAAACTTCCTAATCCATCCTTGAGGCTTCTGACAGAACAAGACGCTCAGTGAACCCAGAATAATGCAGAATGACAGAACTATGTTTCCTTTTTATCCTGCATTCATGAGGCTTTAGGCAAGCTCAGCATCTACCCACACTTCCTTAGTGACCAGTCCTCCCTGACATGGCACATCCCACAAGCATTGCTACTTCCTTCAGTTCAGTTTTGTTCCAGCAAGGAACAGAGCACATCTAGTGCAACCAATAGCCTGGTATAGGCCACCTCCTATGCTGGAAGTGCTGGTGTTTATAATAAGCAGAATTCTGTGTTTTTCTGTCTTGTTTCTTGCAAATCTATGCAAGTTGAATGTTTCCAGCTTTTTTGGATGTTTTCTCTCCAGTATTTTTCATTTCTTTTATTTTGCCAATGGGCTATCAAATAAATGATGAGGCTTTGAGTTACCATTGCTGTCAGACAACCCCAGCAGAAGGGAATTGTCACTGGGATGGTGTGTGACCAGACATGCCAGAGAGATAACTACCTCAAAAGGAACACAAGTATGTCCTAGGAGCTGAGGAGAGATATGGCCAAAAATCAGTTAGAGTCAGAATCCCAAAAGGAAACTAAGTCAAAGATTGTAAAGGTACCACAACTATAATAAATTAAAAAAGGAAGAAAAAAAATGATTACTGTAAAAACAAGAATGAGAAAATAAAGGTACCATAGCTACTCACACAAGATTAAATTAATGCTTACCTGATTTTCAGTAAGGATGAACATGATAATCCATGAGGTAAAGACAGGATGCCTAAGAGAAGAGAAAGCAGAAATGGGTAAAAGATAATAAATGAACAGAACTCACAGATGACAAGCAAAACTCACCGAGTCTGCTGTTTTCCAGCTGGAGGAGCCAGGCATTCTCAATTCCAGAACCTTGATGTGCACAAATTCAAAAGATTTTAAGTAAATTTGCCTACTTGAAGGCATTACCACAGGACCAGAGAACAGCAAGTTCTAAGAAGTAAGCCATTGTGGAAGCAGTTTGGGCCTGTGATTTTGATGTCTGTGCAGTTCCTCAGAAAAACTTGCAGAGGAAGATCTAACTAAAAGCATCATATTCAATGAGTAATAAAGGGATAAAAAGTAGTGTGGGCTTACTAAAAGCCAGTTTTGTAGGATGACCCACAAAATTGTATAGTATGAAATTGAAACTTCAGGCATTCAGGAAATAAATTTTTTAAAAAATTGGGTTTGCTTTTTTGTTGGGAGTCTGAGCAAGAAATAAGTGAATGGGAGAAGGATTTGGCTTTACTAACCAACCGCAGGGTGACAGGAAACCGACAGCATGGTGTGACTGAAACCGACCAGTGTGAGTCCAGGCATGGAATTTCCACTAACTTCAGGAAAACATTAGTGTTGTGTTTGAGGAGTCGCCGTCTGACACTCAATGCAGCAGCCCCTCTCAGGAGAAAAAAGCATTTTAAAAGCATTTAAACTGAGAAAGTCCCGCAGAACATACATCCAAATGACCAGGGAACCACTTGTATGACAATGCAGGGTTGAAAAGGTTTGGCTTATATAACCTAACACAACATACGAGTGGGAATTGGATGTGTAAATACACGGATAGGGGAAGTAAACAAAAAATCGCAAACATCTATTGACTTAGATAGAAATTAGAAGCTGGTTTCCAGCCACCCGACAAGAGGCCCCATCCGGAACTACGGCCATAAAACCACTGAGGAGGAGCACAGGGATGGCTGGCACTGCCCGGGCGGGAGACGAGGGCAGGAACGCCTAGAATTCCTCCCAAACTCTCCAGAGCCGGCGAGTTTGCTTTCACTCACCCCGGCTAATAACAGAGAGAGTGAAATCTCCCCCGACGACAGCCCTCAGACGAGCCCCGAGGGCGCGCATAGCTGCGCTCCTCAGCCCCGCCCCAGCTCCCCTGCGGGCCGGCCGCCCGCCTCCCTTCACCCTCCCCTGCGCTTCTCCGCTCCCTCTCCTTCCCGCGGCTCCTTCCCCCTCCCTCGCTGTCGCTGTCTCTCCACCCCGACGTGTCGGCGGGCACGTCCCCACCGCCGCAGCCCGCCCGCCCCACGTCAGCCGCCCGGGCCGTATTTAAGGCGGCGGCCGCCGCCTCCCCCGCTCTGCCGCCGCTGCCGCGCTTGGGTCAGGACGCTCGGTAGGTGCGATCGCTGCGGAGGGCTGGGATGGCTGCGGGAGGGGCGGGTGCGGCAGGAGGGGGAATGAAAGAAGGGGGATTGCAGGGAGGGGGATTGCAGGCGGGGCTGGTCCCGCAAACCTCCGGGGGAACGCGGTGGAGCGGGCGGCGCCAAATGGACAAAGCCCGCTGGACGCCGCGTGTTCCACCGAGTCCCCCCGGCCGTGGTGGTATCGGGCACAGCCCTGGGCTTGAGTCCAGCCGGCGTGATTTCCAGTCACAACGCCCCCATCGTCCCCTCCCTCCATCCCCTTGAGCCTCCGTGGATTAACTTGCTTCCCTTAATCGGTGCGTGTGACCCCAGGGAGTGATCCTGCAGAGAGACTTGAGGATGGGCTTAGGGCTGCTCTTCAAATCCAGCATTGGTGGACCACTTACCATTTCCCTGAGCTTGTTCCTTTTAATCGCACTATTAAAAGGAATTTTTTTTTTTTTTTTTGTTTTTTGGTTTTTAAGTGTATCCGACGTGCCTGAGTGGGTGGCTCTGATCAGCCTTGCACATTAAAGTGCTTATAGTGCAAAGGGAGGACTTGGCACGTGGAGAGCGCGCTGCATGGCCGCGCTTCAGGAGGCTTCTGCGCACCAAGATTGACGTAGTAGCTTGGTTGATTTTTCCTAAATGTGGGCACTGCTAACTTCCTGCCCCTCCCCTCAGCCCCAAAACTACAGTCCTTACCTGCTGCTCTGCTTGACTTCGCATGCTCTGAACGAGCTGCTGCCTGTTCAGCACTAGAGAGTCGTGCAGTGTCTGTACTTGCATCCGTCTGTGCAGCTGCTCCTGCCCTGGGCTCTTCAGGCTGCTCCCAGTGCAGCTCCCAGTGCAGCTCCATTCCCTGGGAAAGCGTGGTGTTGGCTTCCACACGGAGACGGGGATGAATGCACAATCCTCTGTCATCATTGTGCCATTTCGGCACACCCTTGGCTGTGAGAACCCAACTAACCAGGATGCTGTGCAGCTGGCAGCTAAAATGTGAGGGTGGAAGAGATGGGAATGCCAGACTCCAGCCATCTTAATTCAAAACTGCAGTTTCACTTCAAAACAAATTCATGACCTTGACACAGAGGCTCATGCTGTGCTTAAAAGGGCTTGCCTAACTGTTGCACGACTTCAGCTCTGGAAATGCTTCAGGGCACAGAATACCAGTTTTTCAGGGTGAGAGAACAGAGATTGCCAGACCATGCTGTGCTTAGAAGTACTAAAATGGCTTCCCGTGCCTAAATGTAATATGGATGGTCATGTAGAACATTCTACTGCTGCTGCTGGACTGCCACCAGCTATATAATATAATCAATGGCTCTCAGGCTGTATTTGAGGCAAAGCTAGGGTGAGCTTGAACAGAGGATTGTCATCAATAATTCAGTTTTGCAATCATTTTGCGGCATACAGACGGTATTGCCAGATGTTTTATTCATGTGTTTTGTATCCATTTTCTTATCATCCTGGAATTACGTCTGTCTTGCTGGATACAAATATTCTGGTGTCAGTAAAAGCTCCCAAGCTTGGAGAAATCATCTGTTGCTTTCCTTTCAGCAGTGCACCATGTCTCTCAAGGATCAGCTCATCCACACTGTCCACAAACAGGAGAGCCATGCCGAAAATAAGATTAGTGTGGTTGGTGTGGGTGCGGTCGGAATGGCCTGTGCCATCAGCATCCTCATGAAGGTAAGTGTCAAGCTTGGAAGGAAGTAGCAGAAGAACCTGAAACCTAGAAGAGAGGCAAAAAAATAGTCACCCTTATTAGATGAACTTCTGGTTATACAATCCTTTTTTGGGCCTGAAATGAAGCAACTGTCTTCAAGCTATTGACAGAGAACAAATAGTGGCAGTTCTCGTAAATGAAGTTTGCCTCAGGATCAGACAGAATGTCCTTTATGTATAATTTTAAGAGCTGCATTTACCTTTGTGGGACCTGCAGACTCCCTTCTAAGTAGGAATTCTCTGACACTCTACATATACAAAAAGATTTAGAACTGAGGATTGATTTTGTCTTGAACAGAGTAATGGAATAATTCTTTGCAGAAAGAAAAGTCTGAAAAAATTGGACCTCGACACTCTGAATGACTTGTCTTCTGCCTTCAGTTATCATACTGAAAATGCTGTGGTTAACATCAGGCTTGCTTTTCTTGACTGTCAAATAGGTTGCATATGAACCGCTATTAAATTATTCTTCATTATTGTCCTGCTTAATTGTACTACTATTTCATGCAGAATGTGGTTATGACAAGTATAAAATGAACTCAAGGAAGTGGCTATCCCAGGGGACTAACTGAAAGACTCTGGGAAGAAGTGAAGTGTTAAAGATGAGCAAAATTGTTTAAGTAGCTTTTAAAATAATTTTAACTTCAAAGTTTAAAAACTGGGGGCTTTGCTGAAAGAGGCAACAAACTTAGCAAACTCTTGATGTCTTGTAGGACTTGGCTGATGAACTCGCCCTTGTTGATGTTGTGGAGGACAAACTCAGAGGAGAGATGCTGGATCTCCAGCATGGCAGCCTCTTCCTTAAAACTCCAAAGATTGTCTCTGGCAAAGGCAAGTAGCTGGCTCTCATGTGCTCATTATTTCTAAATGGAGATAGCCACTTCAGGTCTCACACTGGACAGCCAAGTCTAGCACTTAGCCTGTCCCCCTGATTGTTGGGGGAAAAACTTGTGGATATAGTACTCAGCTGACATTTTTAAATATACCTTCCTATGGCCAGTCCAGCAAGGAATTTTCTTCCAGGGTTCACTACTCAGTACAGAAAGATAAATTTCTTAAGTACTTGTGCACCTTAGAGAACTTTATTTCATGACCAGTTAACCCCTGAACTCATTACTCCTTATTTCTGATAACTTTTAGTGGCAGCCTTGAATAGGGCAAAGGCTTTACCAGCTGATACCTTAATTACAGTTCCTACAGGTAGCAGGTTAGGAGGGCAGAGCCTTCTTCCTCTTCTACACAGTACTTACCCTGAATGCTATCCCAACAGCTATCCCTAGTCCCATTTGTGGCTGAGAAGCATCGAGTATCACTGCCTGCAGCTGCATGTTACAGTATCTCAGTGTTGTTACAATGCTCAATGTTATTACATGTGGCAATGAGCCACAGTCTTAAAATGAAATTCCATTTTCTACAGAGGCAAAGTCTAGGGTAACAATTACCAGGGAATTGCTGCACCCTCAAACTTGAGATCTCAGTACAGAAAGGAAGTGAGGACTCCTGTTCTGAACCACGTGTAGTAAGAGGTCATGTTTGACACAGCCTTTTGTCTGCAGATTACAGTGTGACTGCACACTCCAAGCTGGTTATTGTCACTGCTGGTGCCCGGCAGCAGGAAGGAGAGAGCCGCCTTAACTTGGTCCAGCGCAACGTCAATATCTTCAAATTCATCATTCCCAACGTCGTTAAATACAGTCCTGACTGCAAGCTGCTTATTGTCTCAAACCCAGGTTTGTCTTGTGTTGCCATAAGAGGATTTGGCTTAGAGAATAGTGTTTCTTCAGTCAGGTGGTGTTAGTGTAAAGGCTTCTAGAAGATATTTGTGCTGAGGAAGAGAAAGCTCCTGGGAGACCTTGGAGAACCTTCCAGTACCTAAAGGGGCCAAAAAGTGAAGTGGACTTTTTACAAGGGCATGCAGTGATAGGACATGGGGTAATTGCTTTAAGTGAAAGAGGTAGATCTAGGGTAGCTATAAGGAAAAAAATTCTTTTTTATGAAGGTGGTGAGACACTGGAGCAGGTGGCCCAGGGAGGTTCTGGATGCCCCATTCCTGGAAGTGGTCATGGCCAGGTTGGATGGAGCTTTGAGCAACATGGTCTGGTGGAAGGTGTCCCTGCCCATGGCAGAGGGGTTGGAATGGAATGATCTTTAGGCTCCCTTTCAACCCAAACCAGAGCGGGTTTTCAGAGCGAGTGATCTTGAGCACACTAAGGGTCACTGATAATTGTATGCATGGCATAAAGGCAGAGCTGAGAGACTGTTCACAATAGTCATTATGTTACATAAAACTGCTGTTATCCTACTGTAGTGCCTGGCCATGGGCACTGCTCTGTGCTCTGTTCCATGCAACTAGCATGCAGGTAAAATGCTTACTGATGAATGGAAGGTACCATCCTCATTATCAGCCTGCTCACAAGTGGCACTTTTTCTGCCCCTGTTCTCCTCACAGTGGATATTTTGACCTATGTGGCCTGGAAGATCAGTGGCTTCCCCAAAAACCGTGTTATCGGTAGCGGCTGCAATCTGGACTCTGCCCGTTTCCGCCACCTCATGGGAGAAAGGCTGGGCATCCACCCTCTGAGCTGCCACGGATGGATCGTCGGAGAGCACGGAGATTCCAGTGGTAAGGGGGAAATTGGGCTGGCTGATTGTTACACAGAACTCCCTGATGCCTTGTCTGACAGAGCACCTTGAAAAGCTACAGCAAAACATTGCTCCAAAACCTTTGCACTGCAGCACCTTAAAATTGCAAGTTCCGATTTTAAGTCTTTTGCTGCACAGAGTAACCTTAGATGATCTATATTTGACCTGAATGACTGTGCTTGGAAAAGGTCATTATTGTAACCTGAGCTGGCTGAACATTTCTAGGCTAAATTGTTCACATGACTCCAAAAAAAACCCAAACTGAAGCAGCAAGAGGATAAAGTTCTCTTCAAGGGCCTCTCAAAGACCTGCACCACCAGACCTACTGGCAGTCACTCAGCTGCCATTCCTGGCCTCTCTTAATCACTGTATAGAGGAATTGCAGAGGCAAATCTGGAAGACAGGAGAAAGCACTTCTTCCTTATACTTCCTTGTACTTTTTCAAGCAGCACCAGAGCAGTACTGTCTGCTTCCTGACACCCACCAGAATGCACTTGGTATTAGTTCTTACTTTGAGAAAACTTTGCAAAATACACTGTCATTTTAGTTCATGTTGCCCAGGTATTTCAGCTTAACAAAGGTGTATTCAAACTTTGTGATATCGTGTATAAATGTTGATGTGCTCCTAGGTTCTCAGCCTGCAATTTAGATTTGCCTTATGGGTCATGCTGTATTTAAGGTCATAGCTAAATCAAAAGTGATGTGTTGCAGATTAATCCACCTAGATCTTATGTTAGCTGTTTGAGAAGGACTGAATATTGTGAGATAATTAATCTATGTGCAACTCTCAGTGCCTGTCTGGAGCGGAGTGAATGTTGCTGGCGTCTCTCTGAAGACTCTTCATCCAGACTTGGGAACTGATGCAGACAAGGAACACTGGAAGGAGGTCCATAAGCAGGTCGTGGACAGGTAAATACTGGCTTGGCTTTTTTATAAATTTCAACACAAGAACAAATCATGAAGAGCTGAAAAATCTCTGTTGTGCAGTATGCAGATCTAGAATACCTCAGTAGCTCCAAGTGTCAGGATGCAAACATCATAGAAGATGAAATAATATTTAAAGAGTAACAGTAGATTTGGCAGTTAAGTTTTCATTATTAGTAAACTTTAAGTTAGGGAAGAGCTAAAACTTCTAGGCTCCCAGTATAATTGTGGGGACTAGTGTAAAATGCAAACAGAATTTAGTCACTGCTGAGTTCATTTTGGTCCTGCCAGAAAATCAGTCAAGCTTCTGATGCCTCCAAATTGATCCAGAGACTTCCAAAAGCCTTTCTTACAAATTTGAGACAGTTCAGTTGATGGTACTTGTTTTTTAATGAGTGTCTGTGTCTCTGCAGTGCCTATGAGGTGATCAAACTGAAGGGATACACGTCCTGGGCTATTGGCCTTTCTGTGGGAGACCTAGCTGAAAGTATTATGAAGAATTTGAGAAGAGTGCACCCCATCTCTACCATTGTTAAGGTGAGCAGCCCCTTTTTCTTACTTTCTGTCTTATTGAGAATTAGGTATCTCTGGAATTCTGAAAAACAATGATTGCTTTCTAGTCTAATTTCAACTAAATTTGGTTTCCTGATAGGGTGTTCTATGAAATATACAGACTTACATAAATTCCAGCCTAACAATCTTTACGTACTTTTCAGGGCTTGCATGGAATAAAAGAAGATGTCTTCCTAAGTGTTCCTTGTGTACTGGGCAGCAATGGCATCACTGATGTAGTAAAGATGATCCTAAAACCTGAGGAAGAGGACAAATTAAGGAAGAGTGCAGACACACTGTGGGCAATCCAGAAGGAACTACAGTTTTAAACCTGCCCAGGCAGTTTTTGGCTCTTAGCAGTTTAACGGGTTTAGTGGTTTGTCTTACGTTGCACTTTTCCAAGTAAGTCAAATCTTTCAATGTATTATCTCAGCTAGAACACACAAAAAGCTCAAATCTGAACAACGGAGTTTCCTGAAGATAGCATTAGGAAACTAATCTAGGGTTTTCCCTGTTCACAGACACCCATGTTCTTAGCCAGAGCTAGATAACCTAGTCAGTCTTGTTCAGTGAAGTGGTATGACAAATCCAGCATTCAAAGCAGCACTGCCTAAAAAACCCTTTGCCTTTTCCTCATCTTGTTTCATGTTGGTTCAAAGGAATAAGGAATAAGTAATTGCTACACAATGTGAAACCAAAGACTTTTCTTGAAGTTAAAGGATTGTCAAGCCAATTGACCAACCTTCTCTGCCAGCTGAATAGCTTAAATATTTCACTGTTGATAGGTCCAAGTGTATTTTCCTAACACTGCTTTGGAATTTTTGTGGGTATTTTTTTCTTAGAGAACCTTATTTTTGTGTACTATATCAGTCTAGTTGTAAGTTCTGTCTCCAGAGCATGTTTAAAAAAATGTTAAGGTTTCTATGTGCAACAAGACGGTGACTGTCCAACTGTAGTACCAACTACAACACGAAATAAACCACAAACTGTTATTTCTGTCTCCTCGTTTTTCTTAATAGGGCTTCGTTTCCCACATGCAGTTCTACTTCCACCCACCTAAATCAGTTCTGTTTTTCAAGTGACACTAACTCAAACATTACCTGGGTAATAATGCTATGTGTGCAGCTGTGCTGGAGGCTTCAGGCAGTTATGTAGTTATGGAAGCCTCACCTGGTTTTTTAAAATGAACTCCAACCTCTTCAGAGCCACAGTAACATGAAAAGCCTTAAGGCAAAGGCTCAGTTGTCAGCCATGCTGGTTATGGTGCTGAGACCAAGAACCTTTTGAGTTTTCAGATTCCACTGGTCATAATAAATGTGAATTTTTCCAGTTTGGCACAACGTCTTCCAAATCTCACAAAGTGAAAGCATGGTTAAGCTGACACTGCATATTTGAAAAGAAAGCACATTACACAGTTCTGTAGAGGAAGAAAATATGCAACAAGTTTTATTCAGCGTTAAGTCCACCAGCACAAAGATTACAGGAGATAGAAAGTGCATTAATAAAAGCTAGTCTTTACCAAAAAGAAAATATATTATTGATTCAAAATATCTTACACTTGGATGATGTAATAACTTACTCTGGGCACCTACTGATTAAGAGAAAGATCAAGAGAATGGCTGCTTCACATGGAAATCTAATTTCCCAGGTGAAGTCTGGGAATTTAGTAGAGATCACTGAGTCCAGCAGTCTTCCTTGCTTTCTGCATCAGTGCCCTCAGCTGGAACTGCTTGCGAGACAGGAGACGTACATGCTGCAGAAAGAAAAACAACAGCTGGCTATTGGTAAAGTCGTGATAGAAACTTAATACTGCAGCACAGTGTTCAAAGCACGGCACATTCTGTCACCCAAATGGGATATCAGTTTTTTGGAAACACCTAATTCACTATTCTACTAAATGGCACTTTCTTGGCTTAAAATGACTGGGAGATGGCTCCCAAATGCAATCACTACAGTCTATTTTTGCAATTTTTAATTATTAACTAGTTCATTAAATTATAATAATTAATTATTAACTCCACACATATTCTTATCAAAGTAATAATAAGCACTCCATAAGGTGAAATCAGACTAATGCACTTCCCATGGGGCAGAGAATGGTTCTTCTAACAGTAGATAAACAAAATTAGCAAGGTCTACACAATAAGGAAACAATATGACTTTGTATCTATAATGCTTTTAAAATTGGTCTTTAAATTCTGAAATTACTTTCTAAAACTTATGCTTGAATGTATAAATATTCCTGTTCCTCTTCTGTGAAGAACTCATGAACATTAGTAAGCTGAACCAAAGAGTCCAAAGTAAACACATTGAAAGTGCACATTTTAAAAACATCCCAAGAAACCTACCTTTAAAAACACCTCTAAATCTATCACTCCACGTCTCAATGCTTCCCCAAGGTAGAAGATGGTATCTTCAATTGCATTTTCCTCTGCATATAAGTTCAGGATCTGCTTGTAAAGTGGTGCTGTAGGAATTATAACTTCATCTATGTCATTATTTTCTGACTGACTTTCCATTTTCTCTAAGGCAGAACTGAGCTCCTCATCCTTCTTTTTGAGAAGTTCAATGTTCTTGTCAACTTCAGCCTAAAAACAATTAAGATGTTTATTTATCTTCTTGCGATACAATTGTCTAGATGAAAGATTTTTAGACATAGCAGTTCATTCTGTAGTTTTTTGCTTATCTTATTATGATTTTTACAAAAGAAGGCTATCAATCTGTAGATTTCAGATTTTTTTTAACAAGTAACATCTGCTTTAGATAATGTCAATCCATTACCCATTTATAACTGTAGAGAAGGCATGCCAACACTCCACGTCCACATTAGGAAAAATAACCATTTCAACTAGCTAAAAATAATAAAAACAAAGCCAAAGTAATTATTTTCTTTAGAATGGGGTATCCCCAGTTCTTTGGTCCAATTATTAATTTCTAATAATGTTTTTAAACCACATCTGAGCTGGTTTCAGAAACTGTTCATCAATCCCAAAATCTTATTCCCAAGCAGCAGTGCAAGGAGCAGATGGACCAGGCGGAAGATGCTGTGATGAAAAACTGCAGGAATTTCTGAGCATACTGTGAGTAGGAGAGACTTCTGGGAAAGGAGAAGTTACACAAGGAGGCTGTGATCAAAATCAGTGTTCTCTGCACTAAGACACTGAAATGTTCTCCAGTGCTGCTGTTACACATTATTATCAAGAAACGGATGCAAATGTGAAATAATCTTGCACCACTAACATCTTTCACAGGAAGAATGGGGAAAAATAACACTGTTCCTCTACTACTGAGCAATGACATTTGTAAGACACATGCAGAACACTGCATCTCACGGTCACTGCTATTTCTGACTTGCTTCAGTATGAGCACAAGCCCCCAACTGCAAAATAGAAAAAGCACAATGCGCTGCAAGCTTTGTTATGTCTATCGTGCTTAATGATTAATTAATTACAACCTTCTGTTCACTACTAGGATACTGAGGTGGGGAGCAGTGGCTCCTCTCAGCTTACCACTTCCTGATCCAGGCGAGTTACCATCTCTTCCAGTTTCTGGTGCCCTTTCTTCAGGTCCTCTTCTGTGCGTTTCAAGGCGTTGAGCTCGGCTTGTGCGCGATCCATCTCCTCCTTCATCCGCCACCTCAGCTTGTCACTGACCGCCGAGATGAGCGAAGCGCGGATGGTGTCCTCGCTGATGGTGCCATCCCTGCTGGGTCCTGCACAAGGAGGTTCCACAAGAATTAATGCTGGGCTGCACTGGCTGCAGTATAAAGCCAGCTGGAATAGCAAGTGGCTGAGTTTATGTACTTCAGCAGTGTGAGACAGTAAAATCATTTCACTGCTCTCCATAATAATTTCCAGAAGCAGCAAAGACACCACAGTGAGATAACATACATAGGATGGACACAAGTAAATTTAGGAGTATGCATCCATTCATTCACTTCATTATTCCCATATCCACACACTTTTTTAATTTTAAAAACGGAGTGGCCATTCATTTCCTCTGAAGTCCATAAATGTTACTAGTCCAGGACCTTTTCGGGAAGAGCAAGAGCTAATGGCTGGATGTATTCAACCACAATTAATGTAACAGCTGGCTCAAGACAATGAATTTACCTACTACAGGCATTAGTTCGAGGTTTTTTTGTTTTTCTTTTTTAGAATTGTCTGTCAAGGAAAGTTTTAAACTAGGAAAGACAAAGGGGGAGTTACAGAGACCATCCATACAGCTCAAATGGGGATACTTCCAGGAAGGGCACGCAGCCCAGGTTCTCATGGGGAACCACCCTGACACCTGCTGGAGGGACAACACAGCCAGGAACACACAATGCAGGAGATTCCTGGAAAGCACTGACAATAACTTTCTGATTCAGATGAAGCCAATGACAAAAGATGTGCTGCTGGGCCTTGTAAAACTAACAAGGAATGTGTGGTTGGAGATGTGAAGGTTGGGGCAGCCTTGGCTACATCAGCCATGAGATCATGGAGTTCTGTATCCCACAAGTAGACAGCAGGGCAATGAATAAGATTGCAACCCTGGATTTTATAAAAGCTAACTTTGGCCTCTTCACAGACGATCTTGGAAGAATTCCATGGGAATTTACCATAGAGGGGAAGAGGGGTCCAAGAGAACATGTGAATATTCAAGCATCATTTCCTCCAGGCTCAAGAACAGTGCATCCCTATGGGCAAGTGAGCAGAAGGGGCAGGACACCTGAATAAGCTTTTGCAAACCAACCTTTCAAGGATAATTTTTTGAGTTTGTCACTAACACGCTTTTAAATAGAAAGGTGAGTATTTTGTGTCTGTCACAAGAAGTGCAATGTGTCTCCAGAGCAGGAAACTCAGAGTGCTCTAGCAAATGTGAAGTGGCTTCTGGTGATATTTATCACAAACCACTTCAATTATTCTGTGGGAATAACTGGAGGGTCACACTTTCCCCAGGCTTGTGCCTCACACCTAGATCAGTGAAATTTCAACTGGATTGTAACAACTACTGACAAAGCAACAGTTACAGCAGCTTTTGTGCCTAAACTCCACAACCACTATGAATGAAATGCAGACAGATTTGAAGCTCTGTAACTGCAAAGAAAATAAGCAAGAAGAATTGCTACCAGAGTATTTTTTTATCCAGAGACACAGCTATCAAAACCCTGAAACTGTTACAGCCTTATGCACATCACATTTTCCAATGCCCTAGATTTCAAAAAACAACAAAATGAAAAAACTACTCATCACTGCTCACATGAATCTTGTATAATTGAAGATTTTTTTTTACTTCTGCTATCAAAACAAGACTGCATACATTTTTATTTCTACCCTATGGTTTTTACTCTGTTACTGTCCACAAAATCTACACCAAGCCACATGAGTGGAAAAATAAAGTTATGCACATGAATGACAGGAACTACAGGAAGAAGCACATCATGCTTGCTAATCCATGCTTGTTAAAGCCTTCTAAAATACAGAAGACATAAATTTTGATAATCACTAATGTGAGCACTTTGCATACATGTAAGTTACACCAGAATATGTATACTTTTTCAAAAAATAAGCAAATTACCACTGAAAAACACAGAGACTGAATTATTAAACAACTGGTGGAAAGATAGCCTTAAGAAAATATGAATGTCCCAACAGTTCTCATTTACAGTTCTGGCCTAAAAAATTCACCCTGGTGCCAGTCAACAAGAAAATTTGCAACATTTGGTTAATTATTAGAGCCAGCAACAGGAGTCGTCAAATAGCACCACATATACAAACCCAGAAATCCATTATTGCTGCTTCTCATGTAAAGGAGAAAAGAACAACAGCACTTTCTACACTGAGAAGTAAAACTTAAACCAAGTCAGTAAACCATCTAGGACAGAGTTTATTCACTGTATAGGACTTCCTGATTATAACAGACAACTGTTCCAAACCAAAAAGGCCTGACTTCCCTTCAAGAAACAGCATTAGCATGATTTTAGTTACTGTTTACATAATGAATTATACTTTAACAGAAAGTCAGAATCAGCTAGAAATAGTGTCAGCAGAACTTATGTTTACTTTCTTTTCCCTCAACATCCCTCACTCTGGGAGTCTTTAATGCAAGGCTCATTTTAACAGTAAAGCAGGACATAGGGAAAAAAAATAAATCACAGCACACCTAACACAATCAAAGTTCACACAGAAATGCCACCAGATAGGGAAGAGGTCTTTGAACATAAAAAGCATCATTTTAATACAGCTCAATCAATGTATCTTCTTACAGAGCATGAACCCCTAGCATCTTCTGTCACTTCCATAATTAGCCCAGCTTGGGGAAGATTTCATGGCACATGGTCATTAAATCCACAGAGCTCTGAAACCTTTAACCTTTACTAGGCAGAGTCTGGTTTCAGAAGTGACCTTACACAATCATCAAACCAGTAACTGCATCAGAAAAGTAACTAATGGCAGATGACTGAACAGAAAGAAAAAGCCTAAAGGACTATTTGAAAAGCAAGTGATTGTGAAAAACTTGAGCTGCTTTGCATGAACATTTTCATTCAATTCAAACTAGGTTCACTATAGGAAACACACCACCACCACCCACACAGAACTCTGAAATTGTAACAACTGATATGCTCCTAAATAAACTATCACAGTAAACCACAGCCAAACAAACAAACTGTACAAGAAAGAAACATTTTCAGTTGAAAGGAAAAAAACAATACTGGACTGTAAAACACATAAAACAAAACAAGCAGAACAGAAACACCTCACAGTATTTTAAGCATAGGGGATGATCAAAGAGATGTGTTTGCATTTCATCTGGCACAAGAGATAAGTCATGTAAACCAGGTGTAGGGCTTTTACCTAGCTACAGCAAATGAGTCAGTGTAATGTAAAATTGTCACTATGAAACCTGGCATTACAACATGGTATCTCAGATGATCTAACTCAGGACTGGAAGAGTCTTCTATTTTTGACAGATACTGCACCTCTATTCATCTTCAGTGGGGATGAAAATGAGGGAAAGAAATTAAATAGAATATATTTCTATTCTAAATTAACACTGCTACATAAAGGCAAAACTGGATTTGTCTGAGAAAGACACTGCAGAAAGCTAACTTTGCCTAGAAAGGCTATCAGCTCCCCACAGGAGAGCCAGTGGAGACCATTAATTCTCTGGGACACAAGAGCAGCCCCACAACACCAAGCACTGTTTGAAGTACTTGAGTGGGAGAGCAGCTTCCTTGCACTGTGCATGGCAGACTCACATCACCTCAGAGTGGAGGGGACCACTGAAGCAGCCAAGAACTTTCAGAAAATACTTTCTTAATTGAAAAGGCTGAAAGAACTTGGACACAAAGGACAGGATCAGGCACAAGAAAAATACAACATACAACTTACTGCTGCTTTCAAATTCTGTAGTAACAGAACTCCTCAGATATTTTAGTAAGAGTAAAGTAGAAGCATCTCTCTTCCCTTGCCTTGTCCCCATGTATGTGAAGGAAAATCACAAAATACACACAGTTCTGGAAAGAAAAGACATTCTATGACTCTAACCCAGGCCATTCCATAAAGAACTCGGAGTTCACACATTAAATGAAGAACCTATGGATGCACTTCTAAATTATGAAGCTCAAGAGTCTACAACAGATTGCTAATGTGAACAGTGTCTGTGAACTGCACCCTCACCATATACCTGTGCCAAAAGCACTATCAGCCAGCTGGAAAGTTACTGCACCAGCTTCCCACTTAACTAGAAGACATTTGTCACTGGTTCCCAGTCTCCTACACATACACTGGAAGTGAGGGGCAGGGTGGAAAGCAAGGGCCACAGAGCAGCAGACTGGGAAAAGACATAGGTCAATACCCTAAACGCTGATGCTGAAGGGAACAAAGGAGGAAGTGACAAGCAGAGAGCAATAAGAAGCAAGAGGGAGGAGGCTGGAGAAGAAGCTCACTAAAAATGAAGCTCATTCCAAACTTCTACTTTAGGAAGTTACTATTTTAGGAGGAAAGAAAGTATAGAGTCCATTAGACATTTAAATGACGACAAAGGTATTTTTCTAAACCATGAACAGAGCAATGCAGACATTCAAAATTCACCTACAGTTAAAGGGTGAGGAAAACACTATGTAGTTACATGCAGTGCTCTTCAAAATATTCACATTCAAGTATTCAAAACATTCACATACAACGTATTGCATAAACCCAGGGATTTATCAAATTCCTGACTGAAGGTGAATAAAATGTGTTTTTTTCTTCCTTTGAATAAATTTTAATTAAAGATCAATACTTTGGAAGTTCAGAGTAAGAACAACAAATTCCTTTTTCCATTTTATTTCTTTACATGTATAGAGAGAAGCTTTACTTCAGAGCAGCCCTTCCCAAGGTACTCACCAACAGTGGTGACAGGAGGCTGAGAAGGGTAGTACTGAACACTAGTGGTTGCTGGAAAGGGAACACCACCTGGATAAGGATAGTTTGGGTAGCTGCTTTGACAAAGAAAGATATGCTCAGGTTATGCAACTATTAGTAAAATAGCATCCACTTAGATTATCTTTATTGCCACCATGTTAAACATTCATTTACATAATCAAATGGTAAAATTGCAGGCCTTTTTCCTGTTCACCTTAGCATCTTTCACAACTGGTATTTCTGGTATTATTTAACATGCTGTTTTATCTGAAATCCTATCTAGTTATTGCCTGGTCAACATTTGGGTAACAAATTCTCCTGAATCTCTGTTTTGCTATATGAAATCCCACAAGTATCCAAAAGAAATTATTCTAGCTGCAAACTCCCACACAACAATTTCAAATTAATAATTTTTAATATGAGAACAGTTAAGAAGATGACTGATAAACAGCTTTATGTAAACCTAAAAATGCAAGAAAGTGCAAAATACGGTTGCAAGGTGAAATAAACTCCCCCAAAAATTCTCAGTCCTGCTCTGAAGGATAAAGAAAACAAAAATATTCATTTGCTCACTGAAACAATTATGAGATGACATGTGACAGTCTACAACACCTTTCTAAAATACATTTGCTGTCAACTAGAACAAGGACACAAATTGGTCAGTACTAGACTGACAAACACCTGCATGCAACAGAGTATTTATTAACTACAGTAATAATTAAGAAAAGTGGTCCAAAAGCCCCCCAAGCAAAATATAAAATAAACATGTTCTGTCTCTCTTCAGGTAACTGCAAATTTATTAGTTTTTAGAACTTTCCTATTAATTCATAAATTATAATTTTAAAAACAGTTCTTTTATTACTTTNAATCCTAACTTTTCTCCTCTTAAAACATAACACGCCCCCCCTCCCAATTCTCACAGGTTTTTACATTTTAAATTCTTTTTAAAATAAAAATGCTCTATATTACACCAACATTTCACACGCTCCTATCACAAAATCAGGACACAAGGATATTAATAATAAAAACAATGAATTATGGTGTGAAAAAATATAAGCACACACTAGGAGGCAGTAGTCAACATCTCACTATATACTAAGACAGATCTCTAAGCCTTCTGGAAATGCTTTATTCCAAACTATCATATAGAAAAAAATCTTGGTTAATGTTAATAAAAAGCTTTTGAAATAACTTTGTGTTCTTCAAATTCCCTTAGAGTACTCCAAGTCCACATTTACACTTGAGTGTAATTTTTTGTTTCAATTTTGAGCAATTTTTTGTTCAATTTTCGAGTTACTAATAAAATCTTGAATTTTAGGAGTACGTTTCTTTCTATGTCATGTAAACATATCAACCTTATAAAAATATATGAGTGACGTAAGATAATATCTGGGAGTTAGGTAATTTCAAAATCTATTTATCACACCCACATGTATTTCATTTGAAGCAACACTAAGAAAGCTAAACCTTCCTCCAATTTTGGCTACTGACAGGAATTCAGCCCTCACTTTTCACAAACTCTACTAACACGAACAATTATACAACAAATACTTAACCAGTGTTG
>VZUA01095712.1:25928-48519 GCA_013401035.1 Horornis vulcanius
AGAAAAAAAAAACCAAAACATGGTATTAAAGAGGACCCACCTGAAGAGCTGTCTCTATTTTTTATATAACAGTTGAAAAAAGAATTTAATCTTTCTAGCCAGTAATCCCTACTCACTAAAAAACAAGTGCATAATTTAAGTACCTTCACAGTAGTTGATTAGCTGTTTAATGATCCAACCATGTCCTTATTGAGTAACTTCTGTTATTTAGAAGTTGTACTTAAAAATTTGTTATCAGCACTTATAAATGTCTAAATAGTCTTAGCAAGTTTAAGATTTCTCTTGAAAAGCTGACAAAATTATGTTTTGGATATACTTATTCCACATTTCTAGCAATATTAAGAATACTTTATCAAATAACTTTTTTTTTAAGAGCTGAGCTATTTCCACCCTTCAGTCCTTTCAAATGATTGAAATTTTTGTCAAAAGACTTCATTTCTTCTTAAACAATGTATCTATAACATGAAAAAACCAAACCCTAAATGTCTGTAAAATAAACAAAGTCTGATTACATTACTAAAACTAAGTAGCTATTAATAATTTCAAAACCCTGAAACATCTTCACTAAAATTACTTCAGCTATGAAGTAATTCATAGTAGTTCANTGTCCTTAAGGCACAAGTCACAGCCTCTGCTAAAACTACACTTATACTGACCCCCACTGTTCCTGGAATACCAGGACATTCCAATCCTCTGCTGCTCTCACAAGCAGGGTAGTCACAGACAAGCTGGAAAGTCCCAAACACCTGCCCTTAGTCAGTTATTGTCCCATTTATATTTGCTACTCATTTTCTCACAAGTTCAGAGCCTAAAACCTTGCAATAAAGTGGGTTCTGCTGGAAATGGCAATGAATAGCACTTCAGCTTTTCAACTGTGATCAAGTAAAAGCCATATTTAAACAGAAATTGGACACAGTCTTAAAAATCTGGCAAAAATAAGTAACCCCAAATACAGCTACTGTACCATTAAATTCATGTGGAACTGTTGTAACATCATTAAATAAACATCTCCAGCTAAACTGCTCCCCCTTCCCTAATGCCCCAGTCTTTGATTTAAGGAGGTCTATGCTGCTGGTTTTTTGGCTTTTTCCCACCCAATACAGAGTCTCCTCCTGGAAGAATTTCTAGGATTTTCTGTTTCCCACTTCCTTTTTTTCCCCCACCTACCTATCCCCAGTCTCTACAATAAGATGCCTCCAGAAGTTTAAAAAAATAAATGATTTAAGTAAGTCTTGAGGATTTTAGCAAGAAAATAAGAATGGGTACCAAGTCAGAACACTGAATCAACAGAGAACAAAGAATTTAAAAAATCATAATGGAGGGGTTTTTTTTTAATATTCAGCCAGCAATTTGAAAAAAGAAAAATAAACCACACAAACAGGACTGTGGGCATAGGAAACACTAACTATAGGCATGCTTGTGCTTATGAAGTCAATGGTTGCAGAATACTTAAAAGATAGGCTTGTATTATTAGAATAAAAAAAATTGAGATTATTTGAATAATCTCTTTGTAAGTCTATCTTGGAATGCTGACAGGACATTGACTGTTTTGAGGAGCTTGGGGGTGTTTGAGTGTGTTCTGTCTCTTTCTGGGTTTTGCTGTGTTGTAATACAAACTTGATTTTTCCCCTCCAAAACCCAAAATGCATGATTAGACTCACAGAACCTTTTAAGTTGTAAAAGACCTTTAAGATCACCGAGTCCAACAAGGTAAAAGCACAGCCCAAGTGAATTCATTAGCCAGCAATATAAAAAGTAAAATGCATTATTTGTGGGCAAGCTGTGCAGGGCAACAATCCCTTTGAAATACTGACATGATTATTTGCAGCAATCAGTAGTGATGAGCACTTACAGGTTGGTGGGCCTGTTGCCTGGTATGGGGGGTAGCTGGAGGAAGCAGTAGGCCGAGAAAACACTGGAGGTTCCTCTCCAAACACAACAATCATGACCTGGATCAGCTCCAACAAGTCCGACTGGGGCTGGGAGGGAAAGCAAATCCCAAGTTGTTCCTTTTGCTAAGCAGAGTTATTGTAGCAACAATAGGATTCCATTCCATCAGCTCTCAAAAGCATTCCTTTTATTTGTGGGTTTAAGTGTTCTTAAAATGCATGTCTATATATGTATATGTGCATAATTAAATTCCTTTCTAGATTCTATTACAGATACCCCAGCCAGCCACTCAAAAATATATAGCAAATACACCAGCAGCCAGGTTTACACCCAGAATAAACTGGGCAATTAATACATGGTTCCATATCAACTGCAGGACAACAAATGACTGGGCATAAATGTCCAATGATGATTTAGAATAACACTTAAAAAAATTAAATCCACCCTGTAACACGAAAAGCACAGATCCCCAAGTTTTCTAGACATTTCCTTTTCATACACCACAGCTTTTGCTCTGACTCAGAATGTCTCAACAGAAAAAAATATTCTAACCCACTAAGGAGTGGCACAAACCTTCTTTGAACCAGGCTTCTCTGTTTTTAACTACTTAATATAGGCATGATTTCATTTTGCCAAAATAAGAACAAGCATCGTGAATGCAGCACCAGATGAAATACCCCAATTCCAAATTTACTTGGTACTATAATCCACTTACTTATTTTTACCAACCTCTCAAACTGAAAAAATTCCATATCAGCTGTACCTTAGAAGATCCTCTTGCTTTGTGCAACACCTGACCTGGGCAGTCTTTCTCCACTATCACTCTGCAAGCACTGAACTACCACCCATCCTTAATAAATGTACTCCTGTTAATCACTTTTTGCAGAACCATGCATCTTGTATCATTTTTCTAATCTTGTCAACACAGTTTATCTTCTTTTCAAGTCCATATTTTGGCCAAAACTTCCATGAGGCCTGCACTGCTCAATGCCTCTATTTATTGGTAAAGGAAATATATCCATACACATGAGGCTCCAGGAATGTCTACATAAAGAAGTCCAAGTGCTTGTAAAAGTCCATTTTAGTCAGAGAGATGTTTTAAGTAAATTTATAATTACCCTTCTGTAAATATTCTTATCTTACAAATCTTCACATCACTCTCTTGCCAGGGGAGAGGACACCTTATGCTGCACTGTTTAATCAGACAAGTTGTTACTGAGGATACAATTAATTACCTTAAATAATCAGAACACAGAAGGCAACATCCTGAACTTTAAGACATTCCAAAAAACAGTTGATTTTATTTAAAAAATGGCTTAAGATCTATAATAAAGACTAAAGTTTTTATTAAAAATGATACAACTAGCTCCAGGAACACAGAATGAGCAGATTGAGAATTTCAAGTTCTCTATACTTACATATTTCCACTCATGCAGGTAGGGAAGGTATATCTTTCCATTTGCATCAACATGCTTCCCAGTTTTTATTGTCATAGAGCTAGTGGGTTTAACAAAACAAATTGGGGGGTTGAAAGGGTAGGTGTCCAGCAGCCACAAGCAAATTGGAATATTATATGTGTTACCTAGAAAAGATATTTTGAAATATTTTAGAATTTATTTCAATTCTTCAACTGTTCTCCTGTATTCAGATTCATAATAAACTCCTAAACCCAGTAAACTCAACTGTACAAAGTTAGAAGCCAGAGCCAAAATCTACTAATAATGTTCAATGAATAGGTAACACTAGGGCCACAAACTCAACATTTTTTTCAGAACAATTTAACTTTGATTTACAATCATCACTCACCACTACTACACAATCTCATTTGTTCTATAATGCAACATTTTAAGACTCCAATTTAAATTATCATTAGCTGCAGCAATAAATGGCTTGACAACCCTCATTCAACAAGCCTGAAAAAAACATGCAATCCTGAAAGAAAAAAGATGTTACAAAGCTGTAAATGACTGAAGAAGCAATGCACAGCATTCAAATTTTATCTTGCAGCAAAAATAGAGAACCATTTCTTTAAAACATTTTACTTTGGACAAGTAAAGGATTCCAAGAAAAGAGTGACCACTTAAGTAGTGAATCAGGACAAATCTAAGTTTTTCATGCAATTTGGGAAAATAATGGGGATGATGATAATTATAATAATGTATACCTCTGTAAGGCACAGGAATGGTTCCAGTGAGGCTCATCAACTCCCTGGATGAGCCATCATTAAAAACTGAAAGAGAACAAACAATATTTTTAAAACAAACATATTGATTACGTTAATCTTGGTTCAGGTTATTCCCCATCTATTCACTGGCATAAGTTTTCACAAGTTAAACACACACAAATTTAAACTCAGCCTGAAAGGTTCAGCTCTTGCACATTTATGGATCAGCAAATGACTGTCCACAGTCAGGTAACTCCTTATGAATCACACACTTCTGAGAAATGAATGACTAATCATTGTCAAACTACCTTCTCTACAAATAAAACTGCTTGCTCATTCAGTGACCAAATAAAATGTTGGAACCTTGCAAACTGCAAGTAATGCAAATTGCTGCAAAGGTAATCTGAACTCAAACTTGATTTAAAAAAAAAAACCCTGTCATCTGAGGTTTATAAAAGAATTTTTTATGCTTTCTTCAAGCACATGCCACAGACATTTATTACAGAATCAGTAAAGGTAATTTAACCAAACAGTAACCCACTGAAGAGGAAGAGAGAGTGTGCTTGATTCTGCCAAATCTTAGTCACAAACTGCACAAGAACTCTGACCTAAATTTACTGAGTTGCTGCATTTAGTTTTCTCACACTTTTAATCCAATACATTATTCTTGGCTGAATAAATCAGCTTCTGTTGAGGAAGCTTTTATCTTCTTAATTCCTCCTGAAAGTTTCTAGCCATAATTCAAATGTAGGTTACTGTGCACAATTATTGTGGTGCTGATGTTCTGCAAAGGCAGGTAGAACATGTTAGGATTTCAAAGGGGGTATACATATTTCATTATTAACATGAACTTGAACACTGTCTCATCAGCAATGTAATCATCTTCTTGCATCTGCTGTCACTTCTACAAATAATATTGATTATCTGTAAGTGATTCTGTGCTTAACCTCTTCCAGGCAGCTTAAAGAGCATTAGGGAATACAAATGGCTACAGCTCAAGTTTATCTGGAATTGTGATCAGCATCTTATGCAAACTTGTGCAGCTATTCCAGCCACAGTCCTTTCACTCCTGTTTTGTTTCTCCAGTCACTGCATGAATTTTTATTTCTGTGACAGCTACTAAAGTTAAAACTAATTCATCATTTACCTGTCCATGCCCCCTTCTTAATATTTCTCAATCCAGTTATACAATTTAAAAAGCAGAAGACTTTAAAACTTTTGATGACATATTAGTAATATAAATTAGATCACAGGGGAATCCCAAAGGTAACAGTTAAAAAAAGGTGACCAGAAGGCTGACCTCAGCAGCTACACTGGCTCACTGTACGCTGTGAAACCCTAGATATCATCTTCATTTAACACAATTAAATTTAAACTAATTTAGAGACTTTAGAACAGCTAACAAACAGTGATTATCATTGATAATTTACATTACAAAACCCTCATGCCATATTTTTACAGAATAAACTCTGCTTTCTTCATACTCTTAAGGACTACCACAATGATTTTAAATGAAGCATTTCTTCATTGATTTACAGTTCTTCCTACACAGATTTTTAAAAACGTCTTTATATGGAAGCAAAGCTGAATTTGTAAGATACCAGCAATCTCAGGACACCAACTGATGACATCAGTGAGTGATTAACTAAAAGTTAAGCTGTGAAAAACATGACACTTCCTGGCACATTAGATAGTTATTTTCTAAAGGAACCTTACTATATTACTGAGTCTGTGTTTTTAAAGAAGTATTGATGTCAGAGACAAAAAGGAGAAACTCAAGTTATGTTTTCTGGGGTTAATGTCCTTTCCCCCCCCCCACAAGAACTACCAAAGACATCTAACACATCAACAATTTACCAACAAAAGATTTCTCATGCACAGACTAACCATATGAATCCATGACAGGTTTGAGGTCCTTGTACTGAGTAATAACACTGGTTGTCTCCTGTATGGTTAGGTCTCTATACTTATACTGGAAAACAAAAGAGAAAGAAATTACTTCAGAAGCTATATTTTTAGTATAATTTAATTCAATTTTTTATTTTACCCAATAGACAGCTTTTATGAGAGTTTACATGGACATTCTTCTCCACTCTTAGTTTGGAATAATCATTTATTTGTCCATATTACTTAAACGACCACAGCCTATATAACTTACTGAACCTTAACAAGGTGTTAAGTCTTAACAAGGGTCTAAGCATCAATTGATTTGGGAAGAGCTATTGCATTTTCTTTCATGTTCTACCATAACCAGTCTACCTAAGAAATATGTGTGAATCTTAAAAAAAGTCATCTCCAAACAAATACAGTGATGTTTTGAACATTCCTGATAAACAGCTATCTAGGATCCGAACCACACAGATACATTTCATAACACTTTTCAAAGCAACACCATATTTATCAATCATTGATTAGCATTTACATGTATTTTGTCAGCTAGAAAGTAGACATATCAAGACACAATATTACCAGCAAAAATACTGGTTTTACCCCTTTCTTTTTATCAGGAGCAGGGAGTAAGAGCACAGATGCCCTGTAAACCATAGACACACTACTACAGAATTCACCAGTCTCTGAGCTATAACCCACAGACAGAAAGAAGCTCCTGGGCAACAGAGAGTAGATTCACCACACAGTGCAGCTCTTTAGCCTTGTGGTCATTCCTGATAATTACGATTGAAAAGAAAAGCCAGTAATGTGGTCCCTTGACAATTTTTTGATTCTGATTTGATTTTTAAAAACTGCAATCTACAGATGTCCTAAGGAACACAGACAGCAACCTTTCATTGAAGCAGGGTAGGAAGACAAAAGGCCCAGCACAATGAAATGTCTGACATCCAATGCACGCAAATGTTAACAACATCTGAACAAATTAATCCAGACATTATCCAAAGCAAACTGTGGTGCCACAGCTAAAGGTCACCTTGGCTCTGACAAACACTCATGAGTTGTGAAGCTTAGAAATGAACTCTTCTTCCTGTCGCCTTCAGAGATTGACAAGGATGCTCCTCCTGGGCATGACAACTGGGATTTACTGAGCAGAGATGAACCCACCATGCCACTGCCACAATGTCACCTCAGCCTACAGGAAGCACCAGCACCTCGGGTGATGCTGTGACTGATCTTCCTCAAATGACCAAGGACAAAACAGCCACACAGTCTGTCTGCAAAATGCTGCTCTGTGGGACAGAAAGCAACCCCTGCAGCAGGGATTCCTGTGTGCACAGGGAAGCACCAGCACAGAGGTCAATCAGCCCCTGGATGCTGTTTTGGTGGAAGGGCTGCAGCAAAGCCCCTCAGCCCCCTTCGTAAAATGGGTGCAGAACTGGGAGTGTGCAGCAGGGGCTGGACAGAGAGACAACTTTGTTAACATTTGAATACATTCCTCCCTCCCTCCTCAACACCTGGTAGAAGCAGGAACAGGCATTGCTGGGACATGGAGGAATTTTCATGTACACCAGCCAGAGACTGGCAGCACATACCTACACCACTGCATGTGTCACTACAGGACAAAGACAGCTGATCACCAGCTACTTTTAAAAGGTGGGGCTTTTTCAAAGGAACAAACCTTATAGGCCAGGGTAGAGCCTCAACGAGGTTGGCATAATCACTACTAAAAAGAGAAGTGGACTCTGCTAACAGAAGCTCCTAAAAAGCATGAGGATCATAGAATGGTTTGGGTTGGAAGCCACCTTAAAGATCATCTTGTTCCAAGCCCAAGGCAGGGAACCTTCCACTATCCCAGGTAGCTCAGAGCCCCATCCAGCCTGGCACTGAACACTGCCAGGGATGGGATACCCACAGTTTCTCCAGGCACTGCCAGTGCCTCACCACCCTCACAGTAAAGAATTAGGCAGTGTCAGGCTTTACTTCCACTTTTGGCACAAGAATCTCAAGTCAGTTGAGTCAAGAATTGATAAAACAATGCCCGCCTGCTCAGCAGGCACACTGTGAATCTGGCTGACAAACCACTAATTTGGTTATCAGAGCTGCTTTCAAAAATCAGGCACAACACCTGAACATTAAGCAAGCGTTTTCATATCTCCATTAAAAGAAATATAAAAGCGTTTTCATATCTCCATTAAAAGAAAGATAATATTCCTGCAAACTGTTTTTACACTGAGTGATGATTACTTCATAGAGAGACAGTTGTATGGTTCCAGCTACTGCCACAAGCGAAATTAAATGTTAATTTCAGCTGTTAATTTCTGTACTTACACTGATTTCCAAGAAATGCCAAAATCTCTTTGGAAAATATAAGATCCTAGTGGTTTCTACGAAGGTAACTAACACTGATTAATTTAAATCCTTAATTTCTAGACTTTTTCCCTCCTCCATTCTGAGATTGCAAATGCATTCCTCTCATTTTACATACCAGGAAACAGATCACAGAAAGATGAAGCTTTTCAAGATCTGACAGCAGGTAAATACCTGAAGTTAAATCAAGTGCTTATGTTCCCTCAAACTAGGGTCAAGCTTTTGTTATCTCATATACTGAATTATTCCATATGGGAAATATCACTAAACTTCCCTCTCTAGAACAGAAAGTGTAACTATTTTTGAAAATAAACATAAAGAAATAGTGTCTTCATTTTTCATCACCTACAGAAAGTCAGATGGCAGTATAAAATGAGCAAGTGTGGGAGAACAACAACATTGGATCACCTTAAATTCTATTTCTTCTATGGCATCACAGTAGTTAATTTAGCAAAGAGAGGTGTATACAAATACATACATGATCTCATTTGCTGACACTAAGTACTCAAAACGCATTTTCAAGCTGATAAAAAAATCTGCTTATGACTCCATGCAGGTGAATGTGCCTTTGGTTTTGATCAGATTCTCAACTATTGTACTTCATTTAAAAACGCTACACGTACGATTAAATGCTGCCAAAAAAAAAAATCCAAAATCCCCCCAACACACCCGTAACTCCCCCTACGTGTCAGCCTTAGAGGTTTCCATTCCAAGGTGCTGGACGAAGCACAATTTTCACTTGAAGAGTGGCACGCGTGGCTCTGCATGATTCAGTGGTTAATGATTTGCCTTCCATAAGATTTTCCCGTTTCCTTACACAGGGGCGATAACCAAACCAAACCCACTCCACCTCAGCCCAGTCAGTGATGCTGAGCTCGCCTTCCCCCTCCTGCAACCGGGGAGCACAAGCGCCGTGCGGCCCCCAGGGCCCTGCCGATGCCTGGCACTGTCCCAGCCCAGCCCCGCAGCTCGGCACGACCATTTTAGGCTGGCTGCGCCCTTCCTCCCTTCCCGACCCAACTCCCCGGAGCCTTCCGGCGCTGGGCCCCGCTGCCGCCCGCCCGGCCGCTGCCCGAGCCCGCCCGGCCGCGCCCGTACCTTGGTGAGCATCTTCTTGAGCTGGCTCTCGGACACGGCCATGGCGGCCGCCCCTCGCTGCCGGTGTCGGTGCCGCCGCTGCTCCCGCTGCCGCCGGCCCGGCCCTACATAAACACAGGAAGCGGCCGCGCGTCCCTTCCGGCGGCGGCGCCGCTCCCGCGCGTCACGGGGCGGCACCGAGCGGCTCCGGCCCCGCGGGACAGCGCTGGCGGAGCGCCGCCGGGAGCGGCTCCGGGCCACAGACACCCTGCGGGGAGCCCGGGAGAGAACAAAGCTCCCACCGCGCCGCCGGGAGCGGCTCCGGGCCACGGACACCCGGCTGGGAGCCCGGGAAAGAACAAAGCTCCCACCGCGCCGCCGGGAGCGACTCCGGGTCCGGACACCCTGCGGGGAGCCCGGGAGAGAGCAAAGCTCCCACCGCGCCGCCGGGAGCGGCTCCGGGCCACGGACACCCTGCGGGGAGCCCGGGAGAGAGCAAAGCTCCCACCGCGCCGCTGGAGCCGCGGCCCTTTGGTTATTGCTCGGGGAGTACCACACAAACGCAACATCAAAATAATCCGCAAAACACACCTCCAAGAGCTGGCAGCGTTTTTAGATTAAAATTATTACAAAAGCACCAAACTGAATAAAGAACAGCTTGACTATTTGCATGAAAAGAAATGCTCAACAGATGAGAAACAACACCATGAAAAACAATGTAAAACCTTAAATTCATTTTTTTTCCCCCAAAGTAAGTGACAAAGAAAACAAGCCCTAAAGTACAGCTTTTCAAAAATATAGCAGCAAAGTTGGTTACCTGCGGCCATCACTAATTTTGCCCCATCATTTATCACTACAGTGAAAGAATATCTGGGTATTCCATAAAAATAAAGGTCTGAATTACTGAAGGTTTTTTCTTCCTATTTTTAATCCAGTTCTGAGATCAGTATACACTCAGAACTCCCTGCATGTCTGGCTCTTACTGAGATGTAACTGGAAGGCACAAAAGATCAGGATCTTTTGCTCTGCCACAGATCCTACCTTTGCTCAGAACAAATTTCCAGCAATATTTAACCAGCCACCCCTCAAAGTGTAAATGTAGAATGAAATTCCTAAGCTGCACACAGCAGGAGTGGAGCCCAAGTCCCTTGTTCCTGCAATGTGATGCTGAGGTATAATCAGGAGGAGTAGTAAATCAAGAAATTAGAATACAAAAAAACCCTTGATCTCAAAACCATCTGTTTTTTACCTACAAATCCACATCCTACTTTCTCATCACATCCTTGACTCCAGGGAGGAGGGTTACAGGTTCTGTTGCCTTCTCCTGAGGCTTATGTAAAGCTCCCAGCCAGCTTTGGATTGAGGTCTGAAAGTGCAGATATTGCTGTGCTATTTAACTGCTGGATTTTATCTGTTATTTGATGCCCAACCCCTGCTCCTCCCATTCAGGAACAGCCTCTGTTCCAGTGCTGCATATGTGTAGTGAGAACTGCAGATGCTTTAGTGCTCTGAGTGTCTTCACGAAATAAAAGCAAGCAAGTCATGACTAGAGTACTTCAGCCATCATTAATGTGAACAGAAATCCATAGCCAATAGTTCAGGTTTGAAGGATACATCATGCTCCCCTTAGTAAAGGGCAAAATACCAGGAATACATTGACATAAGAGCATCTACAGCCTTGGAAGATGAACAATGGAATTGCATAACCAGTGCCTGAGGAGCTGGAGTGACTGTTCCCCACACAAGCCTCAGATACAGCATTTAAAAGGAAGGGTCCAAGTGGGCTCTGCCTGCTGGAGTTTCTGCAGAGCTGGGTAAGTGTGAAGGCCAAGGGGCTTATCCCTAAGGTAGCTATGCCTCAACCCCAGAGGGACCGAGGCAAATGGGGAAAGACACCCTTTTAGGTCATGGTGAGAAAAACTTTCCTCCCATGGGCCTTTGCAGACACCTGTTAATATTTCTGAGGTTTTGTTGTTTCATTGGTTTGTTAACTTTATGTCACCCTGTTACCATATATAATCACCTGCCAGAATGTTCTTCCTTCCCTTGAACCCCACTGGGTTAATTTTGCCGCCCTGTTCCACCCCTGTGATCCCATTAGCCCCCCTGGTTCCTAGCCACCCTTCTGCACCATGTTTCCCTGTCCCTACTGGACCATGACCCTCAGAAACACCCCTTTAACCTGGTGTGTAACCCTGGATCCTTGGCCCATTTTTGGCTCTCGTCCCTGGTCTACGTTTGAGGCTGTACCCACGATGCAGACAACAAACAACACTCGGATTTCCAGACAGGACCCCGACTCCTCGCCTGTCTGGTCGCTCTCAGGGACACACAGCAGCACAGTGCAACAGGTAACCCCTCTCTAGCAGTGCCCCCTACAGAGGTGCAGAGAGCTAAGAGGAACCCAAATATCAGCCTATAACTGGCAGCCAAAAACCACAAGCAAGTGCCACCTGAATTTAGGTAAAACAGTCTTGCGGGTTACCAGCCTCATTTTGGCTACCAAAAGTGCACTTTACAAAGAAAAAAATACTGTCCAATGCGGTATTAAATTATTTAAACCTAAACTGAGAAAGCACTTTTGGAAAGTAAAGTAACAAAGCTTCCTGTTTTCTAGAGCAATCCATATATATGAAGCAACCTCTTCTGCCTTGCAGATCTCCAGCTTCAGTGAGCAGACACAGAGGCTTCCCTTGTGCTTCCTCACAGTTTCAGCTGCTGCTGAAGGTCATGAATTGAGCCTGCACTGCTCTGCAGTTTCTCTTGCACCAGTGGGTCTTCCTCCAGTCTGACCGTTTCAATCACTCCACTGCTTCCAAGAATACATGGGAGACTTAAGAACACTTCACTGTTTATATTGCAACACCCCTGAAACAACACACAAAGAAGGCTGTCACACAGTTACTTATTTCTGCTGCAACTACAAAAAAGCATACAATTACACATTTTAATTAGGCAAAGGTATTCCAACACATGGCATGTTTGGAAAGGTTAAATTCCATTTCTTTAGATAGTGTGCAGTGGGTTACTGTATCGAAACACTAAAATACTACTGTGCAGATAAAAATATGTGAACCATGCCACACTCAGGGAATTTTTCCAAGACAGATAGATAGATGTCTGCAATGCAAAGTTTATACCACTAAACACCATTTCTTAGCTAGAACAAGCACAGACACCTCATAGTACAGTATCAGTTCTTTTAGGACTGAACAAAATAAATTAAATAATGCAGCCTAAGAACTGGGGAAAATTTTTCAAGTACTGATCCCATACAGATTCTGCAAAAGAATTCATCCAACTTAGATTCCCATAATTCAAATTTACACTGTAGATTGTGCTTATTTTTGGAATTTGGGAAATTTTACATTCTGTAGATACTTAAAAGTTTAAGAGACCTGTCACACCTCTGTATCTATATTTAATTCAGGAATGATTAAAAACTTCACTTGAAATATAATGACTTAATTAGGAATGTGCTTGTCCTCAATAAAATAAGCAGCCAGCTCAGCTTCCCTGCATAGGGAAATGCAAATTTTCTTTCTGAAGGCTCTAAATTGAAGTGACAAATAAATGTTTCTACATGGGTTTTCTCATCATATGGAATGACCTAATGCTTTAGTGAAGCCTCTTTGGAGAAACTTCAAACAAAATTCAGTCTACAATTTTAAGTTAACTACTGTTTCATAATCTTCTCCTCTTAAGGAAAATACAAAGGAGTAAAAAAAGCAGCTGTTTCAAACTTAATCAAATAAAATACTGGCAGAAAATGGATTTTATACTTTCAGAAAAGATACAAAATTCTTTTGGCCCCTAAAAAAAAATCTACATTCAATACTGAACACTCTGGAACTACAACACACAATTCATTTGCCAAATCCAGCTATTCCAGGGGTTCTGGGCAGCAACCTTAAATGTACTTCCTCTCCAGACTTATATTTTTAGGAGAATAATCCACATTTAGTATTTGTTTTAGATTAAAACAGGAAGTGATTTTTGCTCATTTGTGGACTGGAATTGAGAGCTGCTGCTGGAAGAAAGGAATGGCAGTAGCACTACTTCAGAACACTGAGATGCCTGTGCTGCTAAAATTAATGGTCACATCTCCTATCAATAATACAATGACAGTGCCAACCAAAACACATTTACCTTTGCCAGAGTGGATACAGAGTGAACCTTTCTTTTATCTTTCACAATGCTGTCAGCCAAATCAGCAACTGAGAGCCCAACAGACCAAGATCTCTGACCTTTTCCCTTTAGGACTTCCATAGCTCTATACGTAAACCAGGAAAATGAGAAAAACGTGATGCTTAGATTGTAATTATTCTTAATTTGGTTTTTATATAAAACCCAAAATACAGGTTTAAGTGTACCATGTCAGGTAAATTGTACTATAAAAATATGATTCTCTGTTTTGGGAAACAACACAATGGAATAAAGAATTGCTGAAAAGAATTTCTTTACAATATTTATTGTCTACACTTGTAACAATTCTCTTTTCTGTCAAGAGGTGTAACTGATAATTAAATTAGTTAAATTCATCCAAACTTGTGCTTTACTTTGAAGCAAATGCTTCCAACACAAGCTCTGAGAAATGTGGGCCAGAAGGCTTGTCTAGCATTTGTTTTAAACACACAATCAAACAGCTCTGATATTCTACTGTATATTGTGGTGTCTCTCACATCACCACAAGGAAGAATTTCAGAAAAACAGTGCCCATATACACATCCATAAAAGTGAATGACAGCTTGACCTACAGTTTCCTACAAACTCAATGTACAAATATTTTAGAACAAGCTTCCCCCACTTCATAAAGAGCTGAAGAACATGTAAACATCAAGTGCCTAAACATGAAGGAACAGAAAGGTTATAATGGTGTTACCTGTTAGCCACCTTTTCCCTTGAGTTACGAGCAGCCGTTGCTTCTGTTTGATTTGCAGCTACATTACAGCTGGTCCATGATGGTACTAAATAGAAACAACAACAACAAAACTGAGATTATGGTTTGTTTTGGATTTTTTCTTCCTGGGACAAATACTTTTGCTACTGCTGCAGGTCTACAGACTTTGGTACCCCAAAACTGCATTACTTAAAGCCATTATTCTGAGAATTTACCACTCTTCTTATTACTTTTCTCAATTATTCTTTCATTATTCAGTTACTTATGCACTGCCAGGACATTACATGCTCATAGTCATAATAAAGCATCACTTTACCTTTGTCTTCCCCTTGTTCACCAACAACCCAGGCATCTTTGGCCAGCACCTCTGCTTTCAAAAGGTTGGTCAGCATGTACTGAAATCTCTCTGAATCGAGGTTGGCACCTACTCCAATTACTCTGCTTTTGGGAAATGAGCTCAGCTTCCATGACACAAATGTCATTACTTCAACTAAATGTCAAAGAAAAAACATGTTGCCAATTAAGGACCACTCAAAATTCAACTCAACTGCAAATTATGAATCATCATTACGAAAAACTCTGGACTTCTGTACTTTAGAAAAGGCATAAGCAGGTAAGAACATACTGGTAATTCATGTAAACCTAAAACACAAAATTGGGTGGGGAAGAAGTGAAAAAATAAGAACTATAATGGTAAGAGATTAAGAAGAGCTGTCTTCAATGCATTACAAGATAGAGGCTCACACTTCTTTCCCTTTCCTAAGTAGCGAGTTTGCTTTGTTCACAGTACCCCTGACCTGGAAATTTAAACCTTCCACCACAATCTAGCTTTGATATTTACTATTAATGCTATACTTTGTACATGAGTAGCCTGTAAGTGTGATCCTATGGCACATAACACACAGGGATCTATCCTTCCTGCACAGGAGAAATGTGCACATAAAATTCACAACTGACAAGACAACAGCCAATGGATGCTAATGATGTAGATACAGGTTGAAACTACGCACAGAAACATCCAGGAATACATACCTGTTACACAAAACAAAGCACACTATTTTCTTTTATCTTGGTAACAGTAAAGAAAAAACCCTCAAAGACAGTGTCCTGCTCAAAGCTGAAAAGGAAAACATCTTTCAGAGTAGCAAGAATTTTTGACTAACCAGGTGTATTCAGCAATAACATACTTTTAAAACAGGCCAGAGAAAAAGCCAGGTGAGGGACAGAACATTATGCAGAGTACCAGCATACCTGGATGAGAAGCAACAAGGAGAACAGCATTCTGACTGTAGTGGGATACTGCTGGAATAATTCCTCTGAACAAATCCACGTTGCTTTGTATGACATCGAGGTAAGTCTGAGCATTACCCAGAGAATTAACTGTAAGCACCACAACTTTGGAATCAGCTGAAGCTGAAAAATCTGAAAATATAAAGAAAACATATTTTGAAATTTCTGTCATTCTTTTGAGTTTTGGATGCAAAACCAAGAGCTGTTCTAAAGGCTGAACTACAGCATCCAGCTTAATTAGGGATTCTATGCCTCCTGACCCACTCATACCCCCAGTGTGGAATCTGGGGCACTTCCACAGTCACTATAGAACACAGCTCTCCCACAGAACTAGTTTCCTGTTTTATAGGTGCCAGAAACAAAAGGCAGACTACAATTAGTCCAAGTTTACAGAGCAGAGACCAGAAAACATCTAGACAGCTTTGGCAGATAAACTTTTCCAAGTTTTCTTGGCAAGAAAGAAAAAAAATCCATGAAAAGGCTCCTTAACTTTTATTCCAACTGTTAAAGAAGGGGAAAGACCTTTACACCTTTATCTGAGGCTTCTTCTATAATTTTTGAAGGGCATTTAGACAACCATGAGAAGCACTCCAAAAGTCTATTCATTAACTCAAACAGAAGACAAATTGCATTTATTAGCCCAAAGAAACACACAACTACGCTTGCTGCAGGAATTTGTAAGTCAAAGCTGCCTTGAGCAGGTATCTGAGTGCCACACAGGTGATCAGCCTGGACAGAGAAATAGGGTGATTTTTCTGTTGCATCACTTTTGGAATCAGCTGAAGCCAAAGCAGAGGTCTAATGCACTGAAAAATTAAAACCATACTAAGCAGGATATAATTAATACCAGCTTTCCCCAAACCTAGATATAAACATACTAAAATAGCAGGTACAGTGTACAAACATTTTGTAGTATTGTAACACTACCAAGTTTCTTATACACAGCTAAATGCAAACATACAACAGGCACAACCACTGAGGCACAAACAGATTTGTGGTACAGTTGCACAACCAGGATTTAGGAAAAAAGGTGTGCTAGCAGTAAAACCTGCAAGATAAGATCAAAGAATGTACAGCAGGCAATGCCAGGTGCAGAATAAACCACAACGATGCCTGGTGGAACCAGAACAAGTCCCTGTCCCCAAAATAAGATAAATTAAAAGAGAAGCACGAGAAAACCCCTAATTTCTTCTTGCAAAGGGTGCAAGCAAAATGGAAACATGACACATAAGCAAGAAAGAATGTTACTCAATTCAGCTCCAGCTTTCCCTGTGGAAAAACTTCTGAGCAGCATGGCCTCAACCTCTGCAACCATCAAAGACCATCAAAGGCTGTAACTGATCACTAATTAGAGACGTGGCATGGACTCTGTTGAACTGTATGCTCACAGCTGACTGAGGACAAGGTTATTAAGAGCTCATTGTTTGAGTATGCAGTGATAGAGATTAAGGACTCACTATTGGCCATGTGCGTGTTTAATGAACATCAAGCTAGGAAAGCAGCACTTTGAAACACCTTTATTTGTCAGCCTTCTGAACACTGCTTTCACAGCCTTCACTAATTCCTATGCAAATATTTTTCCCCCTTCCCTCCCTATCTCTGCCCATGACACAGTTGTTCTAGCTTGGCTTCTCTGTATTTCTGCATGAATCCAATTTCAGCATTATCCTCTTACCTGCAAGTACAGACTTTTAAAAAAAGACAGCCTATGTGCCACTGTATCTCCCCAGGTGTCCTGCTCTTGCTAAAACCAGCACAAGCACACAGAGTACAGCACCCACTCCTGTTCCAGAAACATCTCATACCTTTGCTGATCTCCACATTTGGCACAGCAAAAATCTCCAAATCCATGGCCCCTCCTTTTGCTGCACCTTCAGAAAGGTCCAAAAGAACCACTTTATCTGCAACATCCTGTATGAATAAAAATAATACAGATCAATAATAAGCCAAAACAAAACTTGTTTTCTTCTTGTGGGAGTGAGGAATAAACCCCCCAATTCCTCCCATTTCATTGTTTGCTGTACTGTGTACAAATCAAGCAAAATTATTGGTCAAAATTAGAGCCAAATCTCAAGGAAAAGGGCTTAGTTTAGGAAATCTAACTGAAAAAAACCACATTACAAAACCACCGAAATACTCCCAAAAGTATCTCTGGGAAGTCAGAAATGTTGACATTACTGCTGCGTCTAACATACAGCTGTGATGAAGTACAGCCCATCTACAGACTATCCTTTTCCAGGGAACTAGGAGATTCCAGGTGCAAGAGGCTACTGCTGAGACAAAAATCCTTTAGGGATTTTCAAAGTAAGTGAATTCAATATTTGAATTAAAAAGGTTGACTGAGAAACCAGAGCAGAAAACTAACACCACTGCGTGTCCATAAGTTAACTGAAGAGACAAATGACCTAAGCAGTGACAGTTGTTAAAGCTGATGAGGTATTCCTTAGTGTCAGATATTAAGAGCTAGATTGGAATCCTATCTCTTAATCAGGTCTCTTGCTATTTTTAATAATTATGTACCTTTGCTGCAACTGCTAGTACACATGCAATGCCAAGATCTCCAGCTCCAACAACAGTAATTTTGTTAAAACATCCTTCATTTCTGCCTCCAGTTTTACTCCTTGATTTCATGTCAGTCTCTCCTGCAATTAAAAGAAAACCACAAACTTAGCTGCTGGTCCACATTGTATCAATAAAAGTGTTGCTGCTACATAAAGAATCATGGTTGTGCCAGAATTAAATCAAGTTACATGGACTTTTTCAAAACAGCAGTCAAGACTGACCACAGAAAATCCAGCACAACTTGCAAGGTGTAAAACCAATACTCCTCTCTAGACAGGAATGTTTTTTTCACTAAGTGGAAATAGATGAGCATGACAACAGCAAGAAGCTAAACACTAATACCACAAAAACAGCAGCACCCCCTTTGCTGATCTTACAGGTGTGCATACAGACCATGGTCATAAAATTTGTAAAATATAAATGATGTAGGTTTTTTTGTGACATCAAGTAATGACATTAAGTGAGTATCTTTTATAAGAACATTAGAAACAAGTCCATGAAAACGTCCCCACCTTCAGTAATCCTTGCAATATAGGAGAGAAGTTCTGACTGCCTGGCTGCATCAGAAGATGACACTGAGTACAAAGGGAGCTCTTCCTCAAACTTTGCAATCATTTCCTTGATTAATCCAATGAGAGTTGATTTAGGCTGAAATACAGCAGACAAACAGAAGACAAAACAGCTGGACAGCTATTTCATATAGTGGTTTCAGCTGTGAATTGCCAGAGCCATACAAAATTTAATCAAATTATAAATATTGACAACTCTTAACATTTACACAAACACCTAAGGGAGAGAAAAGCATCACTTTGAGAAGATAATTTCCAAACAGGAGTATGAATTAAAAGGAATTTAACAAAAAGAATTCTAAAACTGAAATTACCAGTGCTAGTAATTTTTGATGGCACCCATGAATATATGGAAGCCTTTGATATAGCCAGATCCAGTACTATAAAAGGGACAAATCCTAGCTAAAGAGAAGTTAGTTCAGTCATCTTAGATGAGCTCAAGTGTCCAGAGTTCTGGCAATTCAGTCCTCCTCCAGGCAAAACACACAGTGAAGTCAGAAGTTCCCTTAGGAATTTCTGTATCAATAATGTAAAATACAGCCAATTCATTTCAAAAAGCTGGCATTCATTAAATAATTTTTACTGGCCTAGCAGTCATATTTAAGTGAGAATTCTAGTGCATAGAATTATTTAGCAACAGCACTGACTTTTGAATTTCTGTGCTGTTTCGGAGTTCTGCCAAAAGAGACATACCCAAAAGCTGAAACTTCCATTGAACTTCCCTGAGGGATGCTCAACTGGTCTTACTATTCATAGCAACCAAGTATCATGAAGTTTACATTGCTTTGTAAAGAATCAGCCCCTTTTTTCATTAAATTCACTTCCAACTGCCTTTACAAGCCTCAGCCTGCTGGAAATCTCCACATGGTACCACAGAGCATTCCCAAATGCTTCCCTCCCCTGTCAGCCACTCCACCTCTTACATGGCTCCAGTTCTGCAGGTAGGGCAAATAAATCCTGCCCCGTGCATCAACGTGTTTCCCCACTGCAATGCTCATGTTTGCAGTTGGCTTCAGGAAGCAAATGGGGGGAGCAAAGGGATGAGAATCCAGGATCCACAGACAAATTGGAATGTTATACGAATTACCTGTTCAACACAAAATAAAAGCCATTACTAACTTCTGCACTGAGAAGAGGCACTAAAGACCAGTCGTGTGTGATGTGATTCACACTTTGTAATAACAAAGGAAAAAAGCCTGACAGATCACTTCCAGATTCACACAGGAAAGTATTTATATTACTTAGGCTAATTAATAAAACCAGATCAACTTGAGGTGCTACTGATTGTGCCTTTCTTAATATAAAGCTCTGTTGTTGCTTTGCTTCCTAGAGGCCTCTCAGCCCTTTTCCCAGCAAAGAAAGGTTTCAGATATATATATATATATATATTTCATACTTATTTAATGACTCAACACCTAGTGCAAAAAACATCTCGAAAGAGCTTTGCATCAGACTTCAAAGGCTTTAAGTTGAAAATAAAAAATTGCCTACAAGTTATTTTTGGACAGTGCCTATACAAGTGTAGGTCTCAGAGAGTTCACACAAGCTCCATTAGCACCAAAGTGTTTGCCAATATGGTCTCAAAACCCACCATATTTTAACTAGTTAATTTACTTATATAATTAATAGCAACTCATTTCAGCATCTGTGCACTTGTTTGTGCAGTAGAAGTGACTTCTGCCAATTCAAACAAAATATTTTCTTGTCCCCTCTGAAGACACTGCAGAGTGAATTCTTAAGAGGCAATGCCCAACATATTTTACATTTAGAGACATAACTGGCAAGAAAGTTACATTTGGTTTATCTTACCATATTTCACTGGGACAGTACCACTAAAATTCAGGAGGTCCTTCTGGGATCCATCCTTGAAGGCTGAAATTAAAAATGCAATTTAAAAAAACCCAAATCAACTCCTTTCAAAGCAATCCCATCCACAACTACAAACACACAACAGTGATTTTTCTTAAGAAATCAAATACACTCCTCCTGGAAGAACCAAGACTAGAAAATTAATAAGATCCCCCTCCACATTTTAAAGTATGAAATTTTAACAAAATTTGCATTGGTACAACTAAGCACATCATTAGCCTGAAAACCCCTTGTCCTGGGTAATTCTGATGATGTGGGAATTTCCAGTCAGGCTCAGGGATTCTGGAAGTCACACTCCATAAGCTAAAAATACTTTCAAAATGCTTTCAATACAATAATGAAATAAGGGAAAATGGTGTTACATATAAAGGATTTAAAGCCTCAGTCGTCTGTAATTCCTGACAAGTTGAAGTAAGATGAAGTAAATGAGCTGCTGAGGTTTTTATATGTATGCATCCTTGGAAGAGCATTCAGGAACAGTAATGTGGCACGAGAAATTTTACTGCAAGTCAACATAAGGACAGGAACACAAAGGAAATATATTCACATTCTACTATACACAGTCTGCATTTATGGCAAGTAAGAATCCCCACAAATAGTTCAGAGTAACTGTATCACTTCTTACTGTATGTGTTCATGGAGAAGGTGAAGTTGGGGTAGGTCTTGCTAACATTCTTCAGCTCTTCTATGGTCAGGTCTCTGAACTTATACTGGGAAGGGAGAGAGAAAAAATAAGGAAAAAAGTTTCACTTTAAAGGCTTCTGTATGAGAGGTAGGGAAAAGGACACTACAGAAGGCAGAAACACAAGAAGGAGAAGGCAATAATTACTTTTTTAGAATTATAAATCATTTTGATGAGAAATAAATTATCAAAAGGAATTGATTACAACAAAGCTTTGAAGCTATTGCAGGTCTGCTAGTTGCTACATAAGAGTTCTGAAATTCTGAACATCACTCCTTGTATACCATTTCTTCCCCTTTACAGCTGTGTGAGCAGAAGTTTAGTAAAATTTAGTCTCCTCTGCACACACTAAAAAGAATATAAAATATGAACCTCTTGGAAAAAGGAGGTTATTTCCTTACTGATACAGGTAAACTCAGATCCACCTGCACACATTTTAGAAGAGTTTACTAAGATGTCACTTTCTAAAAACGTGTCAAATATGTACGTAACTAGCCTCTGGGAATTTTTTTTCCATTTTTAAGCTGTCCTTGAGAGCTGAGAAAACAAATCACTGCTGCTTGAGACTGTCCCCAACCAGTCCAATACCTGAATTTCCAAGAGATTTGCATCCTCCCACATCCCAAAGGCACAAGGAGTATTTTCCACTTCCTAGATTAGAGCCTTGCTTCTCATTTAGGAAACCTGGTGCTAGTTTTTTTGGAACCCTTGCCTAAGCTAAAAAAACTACTGCCTGACAGTGGCTTAAAGAGCTGCTCACTGCCCTGGAATGATTGCCACAAAACAGTAGCTAAAATCGAATTTCTCTTCAGTCTGTCAACCCGGCAGCAATGCGACAGCTAAAGGCATGGCACAGTTATTTTCTACTGTCTACACGACAACACAGAACTGCTGACAAGAAACACCTTTTAGTCAGCTTCTCCCCATCGCTGGATTCTGCAAAGACATGCAGAAAAAAAAAAAAAATTTAAAAAAATCCAATGTTCCCTTATTATGAAGTCTACACAACTTACAACACTTTTTGGAGGCATTAATACATCTGGTTGTGAAACCAAAGGCATCCTTCCCCAGCTGGCCTCCTTCTATTCGTAAAACAAAACGAGGCATTCCTGTCAAATAGCTTTTCTTCTAAAGATCACGGGATTTATGAGGAAACTCAGGCACAGACCTTCCTCATTTCGCACCCAAAGTTATTTGGCACGCCCAAAGCTTGAACACGCCCAGCTCAGTTTCTCACATGGAAATTAAAGCGCTCAGAGGGATGCTATAACAATATGTGTGCGCTCCTAAAGCGTGGAGGCGCTAAGGCGGGGAATGCCACCGAAAAAAAA
>VZUA01095712.1:74959-106215 GCA_013401035.1 Horornis vulcanius
AACAGATACTTTATGCTTTCCTTTCTGTAGTGGTACTGTGGTCCCCATTTTCATTTGCTTTTGCCAAAAAAAAAAAAAATAAAAGAGACCAGGAATAGGAAAAGCTGGGAATTTTCCTAGTCAGCATTTAAACCTCGACAGTCTGGAACTTCATTATCAGGTTGAGAGCAAAAGCCCTCCTCATCCCTGCCAAGATTTCACATTGAGTACCTTGCAGTTCCTCCTGTGGAGTCTGATGTAATCCAAAGAATTTTAGGCCCCGTTTTGAGGCAAGTTTTCAGCACACAATAAATGCACACATGGATTGCTGGTCCTACAACAGCAATCTGCACTTCACAGCCATTGCCATTATTTCTCATGCAGGGCTTCTCTTGCCTGTGGGCAAACGCTATAATTTGTAGATTAGAATTCGATGGGCAGGCTCTGTAACCCAAGGTCCCCTGAACAAACTCTGGGATTCTGTTAGTGTTTCACTTCACAAACACTTAATTCCTCGTGGCTACTCAGCTTCACTGGAGGCTGCTTTGTCTCAGTCTAACTTAAAGTGCGAGCTCACAAATGCTGACGTGGAAGATGAACTCTTTCAGTTTTGTGTCACCACTTTGTGGTTAAATTGTATCAGATTTCTGTAAATTCTGTACACCAAAGTTTTGCCCTCAGTTAAAAGGAATTGAGAGCAATATGAGATGTTTATATTGTCATCAATAATTTATTAGAAATGAAGGTGAAATAAAACTACTTATTTCCAACTGTCCTCAGGAGTTTTTTTAAGCTGCAGTTGAATTCCATGTTTTAAAGAATAGTTAAAGTAAAAATATCTGAAAGTGCTTTGCCATGTCACATGAAACATGTGGCATAACACAGTATACCAATTTCACCAAAACGAGTGACACCATGTATTTAAACCTCTCTAAAGTCAACATTAAATCTCATAACTGTTACCATGTCTAGCCAAAGCAAGACCACACTGGAAATCTAATGAACTGCTAATATGAAGACAGGTAACAAGATACAACAGTGAAACCCCTATGGAATATTAGATGATAAAACCTAGGGCTCTACTCATCAACTGCTGTGAAGACAATTAGCAGCACATGATTAATAGCTTAGAAAGTAGTTCATATATGTACTGTTTTATTTAGAAACAAAACCTGATGCAACTAACAGGGCACCAAAAGGCTGATTTCAGCAATGTTCCTTTTGAATCTGGATTTCCATAGGGAGATGAACAAGCAGATTCGTTTTTACAGGGACATGATGTAATATCTGCTTTATCCAAGCTACTCATTTACAAGGCCACATTATTTCTTAGAGTTTTTATATAGTTTCCGCTTTGAACTAAACACTACCTGTATAGTGTGTATATATATTTATATATACTTTGAATATACACTACTTGTTCATGTCACTGTTTCTCATTACAAAGGGCATGGAAAATTTAGTTAGGTAGACTGTAAAGTTTAAAACAAACTTCTCAGAGAAATTCAGAGGATATGCTCATTAATGCAGGAACTAACATTTCTGGAAACCTGGTAATTTTATATACCAGTAAGTGTGTAATTAGTCTATACGGTGTTTTTAATAAAAGCATTTTAAAATAATAATATTCTACTTATATAAACACATTTAATGTACTAGCTTTAATGCAGTGGAGTTGTTTAGATGTCCAGTGATTGTAAAATCTCCATGGGCTCTCTTTTAAAGCCCAGCAGCTGCAAACAGCCTCAAGCAGTGCCAAGTGCAGCTCTGCTTTTGCTCAGAGACTGGGGCCAACCTCAGAGTAAAAAGCTTCACCATTGATGTGCTAAACCAAACTGTTTCAACTACTGATTCATCTGCACTCTCACTCCGTGAGTTAATCAGGAATTAGCAAACCCTAATGCTGCCTTTTCTAAAAAGAGTAGCTAAACCCTCATCCATTGCACAAGTTGGATCCCCTCCCTCCACCATCACATCCACAATGGAGAATATGGCAGATATTTTATCAATACATCATCATGGCTTAGAACTACTTGTGACAAAAAAGTAGTGGCACACACAATAAAGCTGCATGAGAAAACTGAGAATGTAAAGAGAAGCTTTAAATATCTAAAATAAGAATTATAATAAGCCAATGACAACTTAGTGAAACAGCTTAAGACTGATCAAATGGGCATTTAAATATCCTAAATTATTTCTATATTTGCTGTTAAATTATTTATGTTACGAACCAGATTCCTATGTAGGGTCAGAGACAAGTTAAATGCGCCGAAATATAAAAAAGGTAGATTTTGTAAGATTTTAAACCCACAATGGAATCTGATTAATTTCACATCTACCATATGGTCAGCTAGTACTACCGACTGGTCAGGCTGTTTGTGAACATTACCAAAGTTTTACTAAGGAAACAATGAGATACTCACTAGTTCTGACACCACCGAAATGAAGACACTGCATAACTGAGAGTATGTTTTTTTCCCTGGTTTTCCCACAGTTTTTTCTAAAAACAACTACCCCTCATTTACACTGGGTTTAGGCAAACTAATCATAGAAACAGGACTCTGGCACTCTGTTGAAGAGCAAACAGAAAAAGTGTCTCCCTAGCTGGTGGCAACCAAGGGAAAATATTTTTTATCCAAATAAGCACACGAGTTATAATTTGGGTCCTCCCAGAGGAATGAAACCCAGGATATTAATGTATGAAAAGGCCACGTGCTCTTCCTCCTGCCAGACTTCATCCAGGCAAGTCAGGAGGTTATTTCATAGGGAATCCAGAAGTTAATGATAGCTTGAACTGAAACACAAACTGCTGAACTACAGACCTCAAAACAATATGAACAATATACTAAACGCCTGCCGCCGATCCTCCCCACAGCGCTGTTTCACGGTATTCCTTCTCGGCGCACACAAGACATCTCAGACAACGCAGCCCATCCACCCAAAACTTGTCACTTTGTCTCCCACTCGCACTTAAGACGTGGCAGACTTGTGTTTTCAGAGCAAACAAAAGGACTTAGCCGGCTTTTAGCCACTGCCTTGCCCCGCACCACCGCCGTGCTCCCGGGATCTCGGCACTGCCGGGCCAGGAGGCGCAAGCCGCGGCTCTCCGCTCCCGACCCGGGGGTGCCGGCACCTGTTGACAGAAGGGACCCCGCTCGCCCCCTCCCCGCACACAGACGCTTCTGCCGCCCCCAGGAGCGAGCAGCCGCGGTCAGCGAGGCCAAAGGCCCGGCAGAGCCCGGCGGCGGGCGCTGCCCGGGCGGGGGCCGAGGCGGGCAGGGCTCCCGCGGCCGCGGGGCCCTGCNCCGCCGCCCGCTCGGCCCCGCTCGCTTCCGCCCGCTGCCGCCTACCCTTTATATAACCTCGCCTGGCGCCGGCGTCACTTCCCCTGTGGCGGAGCCTCGCCACGGGAAGCGGGGCTGGGAAAGGGGAGGGAACGGGGAGATGAGTCTCGGGAGCCCCGCAGGACGGCAGGGCCCGGTGTGGCGGCGGGGACGGCCTTATGAGCCCACCGGGGCAGCCCCCGCCCTGCCCGGCCCGGCCCGGCCCGGCCGCTCTCGCCGCCCCCCGCTCACAGCTGGCGCCGATGCCGGGAATTGTCCCTCCACCCCCCTCGGCTTCGCCATGAAACGCCTTAGAGAGAGGCTGCTTGCGAGGGCATGGAGTGACGGGACAAGGGGTGATGGCTTCAAACCGACAGGGAGTAGGTTTAGATTAGGTGTCACGAAGAAATTCTTTATTGTGAGGGTGATGAGGCACCGGCACCGCTTGCCCAGAGAAGTTGTGGGTTCCCTATCCCAGGAAGGGGTCAAGGCCAGGTTGGATGGGGCTTGACACAACCTTGTCGGGTGAAAGGTGTCCCTGCCCACAAAAGGGGCTCAGAACTATATGATCTTTAAGGTTCCTTCTAGCCCAATCCTTTCTATGATTCTGTGATTACCGCCCTCGACCTCGGCATGGGGATGTGTCAATAAAACATCAAAAACTCCTACTTTCTCCTTTTTTTTCCTATAGCAACTCTTCATTTTTCAGTGACAGTGAGAATTGTGGTGTTTTGAAAGGAAAAAGCCTTTGGAGGCAATGGCCAGTAACTCCAAGCACACCCTGACACCTGCCCCCGTCCCTCCTGCATTCCCAGCTGCTAGCTCGTCCCTGAGTGGACATCAGCTAAGCAGAAATCCTGTAACAAAGCAGGAATATGGATTAAGTTTCCTCAGCAATCTTTCTTGGCTTATCAAGGCTTCAAAGCTGGTGCTTGGCTTGTAGGGGTGTCACTGTTCAGCAGTGCACCCAGCTGCTGGAACACTGCCTGATGCAGGGCTCCCAGGAGCAATGCTGACCAGCAGAGTGGCCAAACAAAATCCTCGCTGTGTGTGTATGTTTAAAGATTTTTCTAAGTCTGACAAACCAGAAAATTGTGCAAGAACACCAGCTGACTGAAGACTCTTCCCTTGCATTGGTTACCAGCTCATTTCCTGGAACTGTTATCTGAGATCCATTGGACAAAAATTCCTCTACTCCACACTGTTTCTCATAGAAATGTGGGCAGTGAAAGGAAGCTTTTTTTTCCTTAATTTAATCCTTCCTTATCATAAATTCTTTAACACTGCTAGTACTTGACAACTCATCACTTTCAGTTCTTTCAGTTCCTTCAGTTCCTGCCTTCTTCAGTTTCCCTTTGCCTCTCCAGTGCCCTCGCTTTTTTTGTCATATCTGATATTCCCTTCTGGGCACCGCTATAAGTCACACTGCAGCCTGGTGTAGAGATGCCCAGTGAGGCCTTAGCTGATGGGAGGGACAGGACAATTTATCTGAGCCAGGCACTGCACCAGTTAATTTGCAGGGCCTTTGTAGTTCTTGAGCTACAGGAGATCCAAGTTGTTCCTGTAATGCTTGCTCTGGTATCTCTGCATGGCATCACTCTGTGCAGGGTGGACAGTCCTCCTGACCTACCACTGCTTTTTCTTGGGAGAGTCCTGATTTAAATCCTTATCCTGTAAGAGCATATTTCTTCTCTCTTTCCCCCTTTTTATTCTCATCTCCATTTACTGACTTTTGACTTCTGACTCAGACCTGATCACCTCTTCTGGTTCCTGACCTCTTTGTATTATGATTTTTTTAATCTTAAGGCTTCCTAGCGTGGCTCTCTTCACAGGCACTTAGTGGTTCATCAATTTTCTTCCCATTTTTGGCACTGTGTTTCCCTCTGTGCCACTGTCTATAAGGTTGTGATGGTATTTTCTGGCAGTCTTATCTGCTACCTCATCACTGCTGTCATCAGAATTTCCCTGCTCCAGCTTGAATTTCCGGTATCTCCAGCGTGCCCTTCCTTGAGAGGCTTTTAGTATGACTCAGGTTCCTGCATCACAACAGCACTGGCAGAGCAATGATTGCTCTTTGACTTTTATGCGTGCTCGCTTTGGTCCACGTTAGAGCTGGCAGGAACACTTGGCTAAATGCAGACTTCATTCTGCTGACTGCGATCCTCAGGATGAATGGAGGTAAAATCTCTCCCTGCATCTGCAAGAGGAGTTACAAGTAGGCCAGGGGATGGCATTGCAGCTGCAGTCTGTTCACGTCACTCTTTGGAAACCTTTAACCACAGTTGTTGGCTTTTCCTGTAAATGACAATACGGTGACATCACTTCCCTCAGCAGAGGGGATTGACCTCCGTGTTTCTCCAGTGGGAGAAGTACTTGCACTGTGTAATTGTGTGCTGTGGGCAGTATGGGGCAGTAGCAAGAAACGCTGAGCTGTGCCGGGATTCCCAGACTGCCCCCGTGGCATTTAAACCCAGATCTAGCACAAGTTACACGTCAGCACTGTTGCCTTGATGTGGCCCAGCCTCCTCTTCTGGCAGACATCCTGTAACAAATGGGAACCTCCGTGCTGCGTGTGCCTGCACCTGTGTCCTCCCTGTGCCTTCAGTGGCTTCCTAAATTATCTTCACTCTTCACAACTTCTGCACACGTTTACAATGTGATGAGCTGATCCAGACTAGGCTTGCCAGGACTCCCAAGCCCAGCTAGCCTGTCAGCANAGTTACACGTCAGCACTGTTGCCTTGATGTGGCCCAGCCTCCTCTTCTGGCAGACATCCTGTAACAAATGGGAACCTCCGTGCTGCGTGTGCCTGCACCTGTGTCCTCCCTGTACCTTCAGTGGCTTCCCAAATTATCTTCACGCTTCACAACCTCTGCACACGTTTACAATGTGATCCATTGTAACTAGGCTTGCCAGGACTAATCCAGACTAGGCTTGCCAGGACTCCCAAGCCCAGCTAGCCTGTCAGCAATAAGTTTGTGCCTTTAAGTCAAATTGATATTTGTATAAAATACAAGCAAGGATGGAAAATGTTTCTTCCCCTTTTGTAACTCTCTGATCTGTCTGATTCTGTGCATGTTTAACATCACCCTAGCTTTGAAAGAATTGTAAAAGTCTGAGAATTTAAACGTACATCTTCCAGAAAACCACAATGCCTCTCCAATCTCCCATCTCTCCTCTCAAACCTCTGATTTGTGCAGCAGAAAAAGTTCAGACAGATTTGTTCTTTTTGTGTGTACATTTTTAAGCAAGAACTCGACTAAATTTTATTTTTCTGAAATACCTTAATTTTGGATCTTACACATGACTAGAACTGTTTAGAAAAGACTTAGACAATATAGGACAGTATTCCACCAGAAAGTGTCTGCAAGTTTTTAATCAGCTGTGCTCAACGATAGCTCAGTCCCAGCCGTGCACACTTCAGGCATGTGACTAATCCTATTAACTTGAAGTGAAGTATATTAAAGTGTTTAAAGGATTAGAGTCTTAATTACAGGCCATCTGGAGAGGTCAAATATCAAAGGCTATTGAGAGCCTGAGTTTTAGCATTTTCTGAATGAGTGAATGAGTAATATTTGTGCGAGTTTCCCTTTCCCCTTTTCACGAAGTATACTTTTGTCTGTAGAGTTAAATCAGTATTCCAATATGGCATTCATTAACTGAGCTGAATCATCCTGGTGTCTAACAGGCAGGTCTCCCGATCATCAGCTGGTTAGACATTAGCAGGGCTGCCATATATGCTCTAAAGAAGTTTAGGACTTGGAAAACATGAATTTAAACAAATGAAGTTTGCATAGCATAGTGCCAGCCTACTTTATGGGTGCTTCTGGTTTGAATTATTAATCACTTTTTTCCTAATGATATATTAAATAGAAATGGAAAGGAAGAACCTTGGGATGATAATCACCTGGTCTTGTCAATGGATAACTTACACATCTAACTTAGATGTATAAATTATGGTCTTTGGCTCCAAACAGGAGTATCAGAAAAACAGGGATGGAAACTGCCTTCTTCCTCCCACACAAAAAGCAGGATCAATTCCATTAGGTAATTTCTGACAGACACTTGTTCAATCTGCATTTGAAACCCAGGAACCAAGGCTGTCATTCCTTGCATTATTCTCTCACTCTTTTTTCATCTACACCTTGAGAAACTGTTTCTAACATCTAACCCAGATCTCTGTTGCCCACTGAGCCTTTTCAGCTGATAAGACTTTATTGTCCTCTCCCTTAGACATGCAGCACACATATTTAGGGCCCCCCTACTATGTCTCCCCTTTCTCTGGGATAAACCACTCCAATTCCTCCAATTCTTCCTCATAAACCCTCTAATTCTCTATTCTATCCCAAGCAGAATACAATACCCCGACTGAAGGTTTTCTAGCCCCAAGCATGACAGAAGAAAGGCTTCATTTGCCTGGCAAACAATATTGCTTTTTATGTAGCTCCCAGAGTTATTTGCCCTTTCTGTAGCTGCATGGCTGATTCCTGTTCTGTTTGTGATCCATGCTAACCACCACAACAGTTTATACAGTGATGCTGTCAGAGCAGTGAGTCCACAACCTGCATTTGTGATGTTGGTAATTCTGCAGAGACTGAAAGAACATGCTTTGAATTAATTCCTTTCCCCCTACTGTAATTTGCCAAGTGTCTTGAGATCCTAGCCCTGTCCTCTAACACTTCCTGCCCCTCCCAGCCAGTGGGGCTGGCAAGAAAGTTGTCTGCTCTACCATCTAAATTATTTAATGAAAATATCAGATTTGTAATACTCCTGAAGAATTCTGCTTGCTGTGTCCATCCAAGTTAACAACATGCTCATGTTAAATATTTCAGTCCAGTTTACAGCCAGTTCTGGACTTGCTTGTGAGATGGATAGCCATGTGAGACAGTGTTAGGAACCCTTCTAACCAAGAGCTGGAAGTGAGCCTGCTTGACATAATTTATTCTAGGCAAAGTAATCTCTGTGATGGTAATTTCTTTTCTAGGTACTTAAAAGTGTCAGTGGAGGGAGAGGTTTAACTCCAGCACCTCATTGTTTAATGACTCAGCAGGTCACAAAACAGGTACAGCTTCCTAACACAGGAATGCAAGCAAGAGAGAACTTGAATTTCTCTGTATGTGATTGAAAATTGACATCATCTAAAATATATGTATTTCAAATCCAGAACAATCACAAAACATCACTTTTACATTGCTGTGCACTGGGGACAGAAACAAACTTCCCTAGTCATTAAAAGTGATTTCAAGTAACTGTCTTGGGTTCTTTTAGGACAATTTTTGGCTTCATGCTTTAAACAAAGGCAATGAAACTTTTTAATCCAGGGATAAGTGCGAACAAACACGCCCCACCAAGCAGTTACCTGTGTCACACTGTGACTGCCTGTCAGCACTCAGCATACCCCAGGAATAAATTGTATCATGAGAGAAGAAACAGTCCCTGTGGACCACCCATTAAATCAGGACTCTACTGATGAAAATACTGACTCCGTGAAAAAATCCCCACATGAACAAAAAAAGTAGATCTGGCAGAAAATGAGGATAATGATACTGAATAACACCAGCTGGTGGAATAGCTGTATTTGCAAAGTATTCTCCCAGAGAAGAAAGAAGATAAGGAATGGAAAACAAACAAACAAACAAAGAAACAAAACCCCCCAACCAAACAAAAAACCCCAAACCAATTAGTTGATTAGCTTATTCAATATTTAACTTTTAAAAAGTATCTTTAAAGTGCCTGTTGTCAAAAATCCCAAAAGATAAGCGTATTGGAAATAGACAAAAATAACCCCTCTGTAATATGTATTCATATTGTTTTATGAGAATAATCTCCTTTCCAAAGTTGCTAAAAAGAAGGCAATGAAAAAAAAAAATCACCCTTGCAGTAAATGTGGAAAACAGAGCATTTAAACATTGAACAGCAGTCGCATGCCCAGATATTATGGAGTTAATAAGAAAGCAAACAACACATGTAAGACAGACCGAAGACCAGTGAGGGCTTTCCTCTGTGACAGGATTAGTCTGATTTTAGATTGCTGGAGAAATATGAGACATCGAGAAGAGCATCCCAGATGAGCAAACAGGGACTGAGAGACAACGGCCTCAGTTCAGAAGCCATTTCCAACAGATCCATCATTCAGTGCAGGCAAGCTCTCTGCCCTGAAAACTTCTCTGAACCAATCCCCCTGTCTGCATTTCATCCGAGCTCTCAGCTAAGAGGCCAGCTGGAATGTAATCTCTGAGAAAAGGGTAAAAGAGCACGAAAAGCCACAGCTGATCAGCTGAGAGTGCCGCGTGTCCACACAGAGACACTCATCCAGGCTGGCTGTGCAGCTGCTTCGGCAAGGTGTCCCCCTCTGCCCCCATCTCACACGGCAGCCAGCATTCCCACAAGGATGCCGTGCAGTGTCACTGCCGGCTGCTCATCCACACGCCAGCTCATATAACCGGCAAAGGAATAAATCAGAGATAAGAACGACAAACAAGGCTGGAAGTGACGCAGTTGGAGCTGGGAAATGAAAGCCCCGTCCCGCGGGAGCCGCTGATGGGCAGGGCGGGGGAGTTTCTGCTCCTCCTCGGCGCTCCCTGCCTGGGCTGGGGACAGCAGGTGGCGGTCGCGTCCTTGCTACAGCGGCAGCTGGAGCCCGGGATGCTGCACAATGGCCTGTTCAGAGCAGCATCTGTGACCCTCTGCCGGTGCCAGCCGTGGTTGTTCACGCTGGCTGCTTCTCAGCCACTTCCGAACGGCGCTGAAAGGCTCAGCAGAGCCCTCCCCCGCAGCCTTCCAGGAGGAGAGCTTCCCACAGAACACTGCCGAGAGATAAGCGAGCAACAAAAAGAGCATCTCAAAGGTTTATCTGTTTTATTCAAAGCTCTTCATAATCATACATGCCTGCGAAGCTGAGAAATGTGTGTTTGCCACATGCAGTTGCAGATGGTTGTGGCATCTGAAGCAGATCAAATGGATGGTACATTTTCTCATATTGCTCAGAAGCCAAAATATCTTCTTTTCAAATGCACAGAGAATTATTTGGATTTATTTTCCAATTGAGAGCCTGATTTGAAGATCTACTTCATTTTTTGGGAAGGGCTATGCTATTTCTGAAAGTTGGGCTCCTAGATGTTTTTACAGATCTCTACTATGTTACACATGTAAATAAAAATATACAAAGCTGCCAAATGAAAGCTACTTAAAATGAGCTATTTCTTGAAATACTGTTCCTCTACCTATTGCACCTCTTAATCTCATCTTCTCCCTGCCTTAAAGAAACTCATGGCCTCATCACCAAATACTCTGCACCCTCCAAGATTGACAAATCCAATCTCCTTTGCATATTGTAAGGGAATTAATCAAGGGGACAAAACCCCCTGCACCTTCCTTGCAAATCAATGTTATCCTGAGTGTTTTCACTCCTTTCACATGTATGAGAATGGAGATGGTTGTGACCTTGCAGCCTCCATGGTGCAAGTCAGGAGCCAAGGGAGTTCCTAGCACAGGCAGTGCCTTCAGTGACTGGATCCAGCTCCTGAACACAGCACACAGACCTGGATACTGGTAACAGGGTCCATCAACTGTCCCAAACCAGACAAAATTAATGAATCAGGGCCAGGGGACATTCAGGAGTAGCAGGAGAACAAGGGCATCAGAGACAAGATTTGACACAAAGCTGCAGCTTAGGTTCACGGCCCACCCAGGAGGTGGGGCTGAGGACAAAGCTGCAGCACAAGTCAAGGGTCCACCTGGGAGTCATGGCTGGACACATGCTAGCTCCAGGATGGATGTAGGACTGGGGACTGCGAAAAAGCTGCCTCCGGCATAGGTCTGCTCCACCCAGGAGGCAGCACTTGATTTTCCTGCCCTCGCTGTCTTCAGAAGCTCCACATGCCATTCCTTTGCCCCTTCAGGGCATTTCCTGAGGATTTCACACTTTTTCACCGCCATTCACACCCCATTGGTATCAAGCTTAATGTTCGTATATCAAATCCCTACGGCTGTGGTGCCACCCCAGAGGAGGACTCTTTACCCGGTCAGGCTGTAAACAATTCAATGCAAACTGCTTCAGTCGACATCAGGAAGGTCACCAAAAGCTGGTGCAGACTGAAAGCAGCCGTGTGAGATGCTACCTGTGGGAAGCAGATTTTAGCAAACAGACTGCTGCCTCCTATGTGAGCTCTGTGTTTTGAGCGTAGCCCCCATATCGAGCACTTCACAGTAGCCCAATCTCACATGCAATTTTCTCAGCAAGGTTCTCTGCAGGCCTGAGTTGTATTTACCATGCAGTTAGCATAGCCAAAGACTGAGAGCATTATATTTAAACCAATGAAATAGATTCCTGATTATCACCTCCTGGTAAGTCTGTCTTTGTGCAGTGTGCTGAGTCTCAGTGCAGAGATTGTGAACTTAGAAATAAAGAACATAAGGTCATTTGGAGCAAAATAGGTTCAGTTAAGCAAATACAAGGGTATTTTCACTCCAATACACTCTCAGTAAAACATTTGGCTTCATATATTTAAGCTTTTATGCAATTTCTTGTTGGCTAAACTTATTTAACCTCTATTCTGCAGATATATCAGACTTCCTAGAAGGAGGTTGTGATTTGTGGAGCATATTGCACTAATTTGGTATAACTTTGAGAAATAAAAAACATGTGGCACTGTAATGCATGATATTATAATTTTTAACTTTCCTTCAGAAAACCTATCTTATTAACAGTACTACATTGAAATAGACCACCATTTTATCCCTGGCACAAAAATTTAAGGGAAAAGCAATCCATTTTCTCAGAGCATACCTTGATAAATTAATTCCATTCCACTAAATGAACAGTGCAAAGAGGATTGGAACTTACCAGGAAGCACTGAGCAAAAGGTCAGATTTGCAGCAAGCATAAATCAACATTCTTGCATGGCTTAAGCGGATTTATGCCCATATATACTAGTCAAGAATCTGGCTCATTAATGACTGGATGAATTACAAATAGAGCATCAAGCAGGAGTTTGAGTCTTAACACCTATTTCCTTAACTTGTTAGCTTAAATCAGATTCTAAATGTTCTGAAGACTTTTTGTTCACCATAGCTGAGGAGCAAGCTAGTGTGGAATTTGGTTAAACTCCTTCTTTGAAAGCCATCTTTTCAAGCAAGGTCTGCGTGCTTCTAAACAGCTTGAGCACAATGAATGGTTGTCAGCTTTTCCCATCCATGCATTTCAGATTTTGAAATGTAGCCTTTAGGGCAACCTAAATAACACAAAATCAGTTGATTGATTGTCCAAGGTTGTGATGATTTGGTGATGCTCAGCAGGAGATGATTTGGTGTTGCAGACTCACTCCCTTTTGAAGCACTCTACTCCAGGTAGGGGTCTGTGAATGTTTGAAGAGCTGCAGCACACAGGAATTGAACAGAGGAGACAGGCAGGAGCAAGCCCATGCTAGGATTTGTGTAGAATTGCAGGAGACTGAAAAATCATCTCCGAGGGTTTTACATTTGACATGCCTGTGCCAAGCTTTTCTTGGAGCAGGCATCCCACAGGCATTCATGGGTGGCCTAAGCCAGCACAGCTGCTGGGAGAAGAAACCTCTGCTCAGCTTATATCTCTGGTTTATTTGTGCTGGCATCAGGATTTGTAGAATTGCACAATAAAGCTGACCGGGAACCATCCAGCTGGAAACAAACCTAACAACAAGTTCGTTCCCCCGAGGCCACAGCTTTCAGCAGTGCAGCCAGATTTGTTCATTGAACCCTGCTCTCCCAGTGGGCTGGAGAAGGAGGTTAAGGTCACTGCTTTGCAGAAGAACTCCTACCTGCCATTGTCCCTGTCAGATGGGCTCAAGTGCAGCTAGGACAATGCATTCCAGGCCTGGAACACTTCCTTGGTCGGCAGTAGGGCGTGAGGGAGGAGGGAGAGGGACATGCAGGAAAGAAACCTGGGCCATAATGAATTCTCTGCTGATCCAAGATAGAGGAGATCGTAGTTCAAACACTTCACCTTTGGGATATTTGCCAGGCCCTGGCAAAGTCAGACTTGGTTTGTGAAACCCAAAAACTGCTCACAGATTTTTTTCCCCGGGGTATCAACTGATGAATAATGAATGCTTTTATGCTCTGCCATTCTCTCAATTTCCGTTGTTGTTGCTAAAGTTGTCTGACTTAGACAGGTTTTTTTCAGTCACCTTGGTGTCTGTAGCCAGATCCTCTAGGAAAGTCAAACTCCTGGATATCATTCACTGCTACAGGAAGTGAAAAATCAGTGTTTACTCCATATTGCTAAAAATGAAGAAAACCTCTGAAAAGACACACCAATATTGATCAAAAAGGTAATTTTTAACTCAGAAAAGTGCTTCAAAAGTGCATTTGAAAGAATGTGCATATTTAGGAGCAGAACAGCCTAGTTGCAAGATTGTGCTATTTTATCTCAGGAACTTCAGGGCAGGTCTGTGGCTTGAAGGGAAACTGTGTGGAGAAGCATCAGCCACTGCAACAAGCTCTGTTGATAAGCAAGCAGGAACTCCCTCATGGCATCCCTTGCCCGCCCTGATCTTTTAGATGAATCAAATAGCAGAGGCCACTTCCACTTTTCCACATGTAAAATCTCTCTTTCCCACAGCTACAGGAGTTTTAGTCTTCACGTGTGTCTTAGCTAAATGCTCTTACTAATTCTGTTTCACTTGTATAAATTCCCTGGCAGTTTTCAGTTCAGTTAGTTAAATAAACCATGATTTCCTGCCTGAAATGTCAACTATTGTGGCCCAGGGTTCCCTGAGGGTCTTGCTGCCTTTAGATCAGCTGCTTCACAATCTGAGCACATTCACCTCCTTCTTTAAAGCATTTTCACTGCTTGCTTTTAACATGAGGACTTCCCCCACACAGGAAATCCAAGTTTTAAAAGTAAAGATAATAGAGAAGTTGTTCTCAGCATCAGAGGGATTACAGGAAGCAGTGTAACTATGGCACTGAATTGTAGATCCAGCAAGATACAGTTCATGTCACTCAAAGGAGACATCCTTTGGGATGATGGGGACATTTCAAATGGCTGAGGGATATTGCAAAGTTATGAGTCAAGGTTTGTACTCCCTTTTGGAAGCTGGAAGCCTCCACCATGTTACATCATCTATTTTGGCCTGTATTCCCAGGCTACCTCCCTAAGGGTTTCTGGGCTTCTGCTATTTGGTAAACAACCCCAAAACCTTCTGAAGATCTTTGGACTTTCCTCCATAGGTAAGGAGGTCAGGGCTTCTTTATCAGGCAAACTGCTGACCCAACAACAAGGTGCAAAGAGCTGCAGGTTTTGAAGCTGCAGTTACAAGTTTAACTCCTTCCTGAGAATGAGCACGCTAAAGGTGGGGAATGCATACCCTCCTTCCTGGTAAGGAACAGCCGAGGTAACAGTCTCTCCTATTCATTGCAAGTACTACTCAGCACTCAAATAAGTAAAGGCAGCTTTCCACCTAAAGGTGCTGAGCAGTGGGGCAAAGGAACTGATCCCTTTTGGGTCAAGTGCTAGAGAAATGCAGTGTCTGACACGGACTTTTCACTCGTGAAGCAGCTCCCAGTGTGGTTGTTCAGTAGCTCACAGCTCAGCCAGGCTGCAGGAGCCCTCTCTCCCCGCCTCTGGATCCACACAACCTGAGCCTGGGAGCAAAGGCCACAGAGCTGCTGGCATGTTTTGAAATATGATACAGGCAGCAGCATAAATCCAAACACTGACGGCGGTTCTTACATAATGCAATCGTAACACTGCACGCCAGAAGCAACAATATCTCTTCCTTACCTAGGAGAAGGAGTGACTCTTGGACATTTTTCCAAATTCCCAAATACGTGATGATTCCAGGCAAAGGCTGTCCTATGGAGGGACCTGCAAAACGCTTGGGGCCCTGCCTATAAAGCTGGGCAGCTCCCCATCCACCTGTGTGGTAGGATAAGCAGGGCTCACCCTCAGAGAAATCACCAGGCCTGGGTGTTGCCAGAATGGCCCCTGCCTGCTCCTTTCTTGGATGGGTTCAATGATGAGCACAGTGCAAATTGTGTTGGTTTGTTTATACAGTCAACATGTTCAGAATTAAAGGTCATATCTCAAGGTCCTTAGTGAGGCAAAGCTCTTGGCCAGGCGTGTTTCACAACCTAGACCACACTGGGTGACCAGTTTGTAGTGGGAGACCTCCCCAATTTCTGTAGAGTTACCTGAACAATACCTGGCTGAAATCTTTTCAGCTACAGAGAGATGACCTTCCTGATGCCTGCTCAGTATAAACTCTTGTCCCAAAGTTTTCCTAGAGCCCACAAAAAAGAGCAAGCCACTGGATCTTCTAATTTATGCTTTTTGAACCAGTGAGAAGCTCCTCTTGTGCAGAGCAGAAGCTCATCACAGGGTTGCAGAGCTCTCTGGGCCTGGCCATGCCTTCTGCACTGCTCAGGGGAAGGGAGCTGTTGCTCTTTCTTTGCTGGTTTCTAGAAGAATTCAGTTTTCTCTACCTCACTGTAGTTGTCTTCAATTTTATGTCACCTGCTGGTAGTTGTGAGTTGCCATGATATTAAAGAAAACACACTCCAGTAACAGCATCATCTTTCTTTCCAAGCTTGAGGGCTAAAAAGGGTTTGCTGCTTCTTGAATCTTCCATGTCAAAAAAATCCCACCAAAATCCACTTAGAAGCCTTTTCCCTTTTGCTTGTAGAGAAAAAGATTTGAGGTCTTACACTGCTGTATAAACAAACATTATCAAATAAGAACTTGGTACTAGTTCTACTGGCATTGAAATTCAAGTCTGTATCACATGGGAGACTCATCTTGAGAAGTACCTGTAAATACTTAGGGAAGATATTTATTTTTATGTGGAATAAAAGGAGAATTTTACCATCTGGCTTTGTGAGAGACAAATTTGTTTCTGGAACTAAAACTGTGGTATGTACTTTCTACTCTCATCTCTTCTCATTCATCTTTTTACCTGAAATTTGGGGAAAATCACTTATAATCAAGCTGGGCTATGTTCAAGCATTTGCTGAAAATGCCTGGGGAAAATTCACCACTCTGACATCTAATGAGCACAGCTGATGGCTCTAAGACGTTTGACTGGCTGCCAAATTGATATGTCTGTGTGTCCCATCAGTGGCTGTTATATCTCATTTGGGTTTGGTTTTTTTTTTTCTCTGATCTCTGTTAAATTGATTTTTAGCCAGTTTGTTTGGCAATCGTGCTGAAGCACTGCAAAGTGGACACAAGATAGGAACAATGCTAAGCAACCAGATGTAAAAAGACTGGAGCAATAAGAAAGCATATTTGTTTTTCACTGTTTAAACATGATTTACCAGCTGGGGATCAGTCTTGCAGGATATACTGCAGTTCCATTAAACTAATCCAGAGCACAAACACATCACAAAATGTGGTCTTACAAACACACCTCCTGCTAATACCCCTGCATGCAGGAAGTGATACAGCAGGAATGGATTAGGTGACAGTCACTGGAGACACAGATGGGAACGAAGGACTGTCTAGGAGGACTGGGACATTATGAGACATAGATCAATTCTAGGTAGAGCTACATTTCCCCATGTGTAAGAGATCTCTATCCACCTGTCAGCAGCTGCTCTGAGATCCTGTGGTATCACCGGAGCACTGGCACATCCAGGTCAGAGCTGGATGAAGAGAGAAAAGGGAAAAGTGCCAGAAAAGAGGTTCTGAAGACAGGACTTCAGCTGATCGCCTGGCGTATTGCATAAATGCCAAATTTGTGCCAACAGCACAAAACTGGAGGCCCTAGATACCAAATTAAGACCCTAGGTACAGGCAGCTAAAAGACCTAAAGCCCTGATGTAGTGGATCATGACAGATACTGCATTGTTCACGATGGAGTTGCAGAGCCTGGGCCTTCTCTGCTGTACTCTAGGGCTATCAGAGAGCATTGCCCAGTTGGCCTCCCCTACAGTAGCCAAAAAACTTTTGCCTCCCCCCAGTGATGAGGAAGATGGGGCTGTTAGAGAGCAAGGAAGCACAGGCTACCTTCTGCACTGCTGTTGGTTTTACTGATGAAGCTACTTGGACAAGTAACTTTAACTCAACATCACTTGAAAAAACTCAGAGAAGATCATTAATGGCAGAGGTCTCTACTGTATCCCCTCCCTATTGCATGGCATCCTTCCAGCCTGTGAAGGTTACCTTTCCTTGCCAAATCCAAACCCTTTATGCTTTTTGTATGAAAGCTTCTCCTTTTCCTGGTCTGAGAAAAAGAATGTGCCAAGCAGAGCAGTATAAATTGTGTCACTGTGTGGGATGATGTCTCCCAGACCTGCCAGTCAGGAAACTGATCCTAGTTATAGTATTAGAAAGTAGCTCCTCAAGCACCAGGTCATCAACTGACCTTGCTTTGGCCTCTCCTGTGTCTACTTTGACACATGTCCAAGATAAAACACCTCCACTGCCACTATTTTAGCTCTTCCCTTACTTCTTCAGCCTTATCCCCACCTCTTGAAGCTGTCCTGTCCCCCCAACACCCTTGCTCAGTAGCTGCTCTCCTGCCTCTTCCAGGCCCCCTCTTCAGCTCAGTTATCCAGAGGAGAGCAAGGAGGGAGTCAGGAAAACACTGTCCCTCCCACTGCCAGCCCAACTGGAAAGCCCCTGGCTGCTCACTGAGCTGCCCCCAGGGCAGTGCCCTCTGCTCAGGGTGCCCATTGCAGACCCCACCTGGAGCTCCCCTGACCCAGCAAGGTGGGACAAACCCTGTACAACAGAGCCCTGGGTCCAAGGGCTTAGGTGAGCTAACTTCCACCACCACTGAGTTAATAGATTTTATCCAGTGCTGTTTTATACTTGATCATCAGAAAATTTTAGGGATAAAAATGGCTATTTCCCCTCTCTTGGAAAGGAGAGAATTTTTACTTTGCTTTGTAGGATTTATTTCTAGGCTTGTGACTTTGCAAGGGAAAAATCAATTAAAATCACATCATTCTGATTCCCGTCACATCCTTTTTGTTCTTTTCCCTCTTGACTTTCGAGGCTGCTATTTTAATAACTGTTTGCAGTTGAAATCAATGCCATACCACACTGAAAAGGCTGAAATTCTAGCTTTCCTGAGGGAAAATATTTCCCCACACATCCCTATGGGAGAGAGTAGAGTTCAGGCATGTGTCCAGCAGCTCGGGATGAGTCTTGGAGATGCTTCATTTTATCTCCTTCCCCATGTTGCTCTGGACATGGTAATTCACAACCACAGCAGTGCTTCCATGCCTCCAAATACAGGAATGTGATGAAGTATAGGGACTTCAAAGAGCTGAGGTACAGGGGAATGTGTTGGTTAAAGGCTGCGTGTTTTACGTTTCTGTGGTCTATTTTTAGCAGCTGTGGTTGCTGTGTATTGCAACCCTAAGTCACCTCTGAACTTAGAGTCACAAATATGAAACTGAAAAACAAATTAACTGGATCCACAGACTGGCCAGAAATGAATCCTTTCTCAATATTTGTGGACCAAATAAACATAAACAACAGTAAAAATGACTTTTTGTTCTCTGTGGCTAAACACAGGCCTCCTCTGCTGCTGGTCCTTTGGCTGGACAGTAAAAGGTCCCAGCATCTGTGCTCTGAGTAGTTGTTGCTGGGACTTTGAGGTTTTTCAGGTCAGCCTTATAAAAATGTTACGACTGTTATAAAGTGCTAGGGCTGACTGCCAGGCTTTGCACCTCTTCTTTTATGCTTGAACCCTTTTTCACTCAAACCATTGTTATGTCAGTGTACCTGTGCTGAAATTAGTTGCTTGAGAGCAATTGCTCCTGATTTGCATCAGTGGAAGTCAGAAGAGCATCCATCCACGCGTGCTCTGTTTTCTTGACCAGTTTGAAAGAGGGTCAACCCAAACCAGCACACTTCTCTAGCTGGTGAAGAAATGCAGTAGCAGTATCTCATCTTACAGGTTACTCTGTTTATTTTGTTCTTTGCTGTCTGTGCATGCAGAGAGGCTTTTTCCCACATTTGCCTTTGATTTCATGTTTTCTCATGCCCAGTCGGTCTGACAGCCTTTACTTTTCAGTCACTGTTTTTAAAAATGGCTCCAGTCCCTCTCTTTTGCCATCTCAGAGAAAAAGCACAACTGCATTATTGTACTGAGTGAATGCATTTTCTCATACATGTAGCTGAATGGGAGATTATTTAAATAACTTAAACACCCTCCTAATTGGAATAATGACGTGCTAGGAATGGGAGTGTGAGGAGAATTTATACTCAGGCTCCTGAATTTCAGTGAATGAGTAATCAACAATCCATTACTTCCTACAAGGTTAGACAATTTTTTTTTTAAAGCAAATGGTTACTGTAAAAACACCACTTGACTGCACTAAAACAAACAAACAGAAACCCAAATATGGGTATTCCTGGTGACCTGTAGATCATGTGAGAGCTTTGTGGATCCCCAGGCAAAGGAGAAGCTGACTTGAAATGCTGTTGGCTGATGCCTCAGGGTTGCCCACCAGCCTCTGCTCCATGCTTGCCCATTCATCCTGTGACTCCTCACCTTGTGCTATCCTGGTGCTGGTGTCAATACCTGCATTCCAAAGCCAATGCCCAACGCAGATTTGGGGTCAATTTGGGTTAAAAAGTAACCCAGCAAAGGCATGTTTGCTTGTCTGTGTTTGTGACTGTTTGGAAGGCTCCTTTTCCCCTTGTGATTCATCAAAAGTCTGTACCAAAGTCTGTGCTGGCAGGAGGGCAGGAAGGAGGAAGGGGAAAATGGAGCAAGCCCAGGAGCTGGGAGGAAAATATCTCTGACTGATAATGCTGCCAAATATTGTATTTTCTGGAGTCACTGCCTTGGACCAGAGCAGTTGCACTGGTGCCTGTAGCCTGTACCTTTGCAAGGCTGGCCTGTCTTTACAGCTTTGCTTATTCTAATCAACAGGTTGGTCATTATCTTGGTCAGTTTATTGCTGTAAAGTTAATTATATGCAGTTACTCAGAAGTCAGTGTGTAGTGGTCCAATGTAATCTATTTTATAGATGAAATCTAATTTTCCTTTTCATCTTGCATATTCACAATAATTACAAAACACTCTCAATCATTTACCTAGAAGAGCCTTTAAGCAGTTTTGAGTGATTAAACATTGTTGCCACCACTCTCTTTTGCATCCTCCAGTACTATGCTTTTCTTTTCATTGTTTCTTTCCTGCCAATTGTTTCTGTAGTTAATTTCATTGGGCTTGATCTGAAGCCCAAGGAGGTGAATGCACAGTCTATCATTAACTTGAACAGGCTGGTGATCAGACCTGCTGCAAATGCTTTAATAGGCACAGGTCAAGGACTTGAAATGCAGAACACCTGTTTTACTCTGTGTTCCTATTGCTATTTCAGCTTGCTCCATCAGATATTTATGCAGAAATGCAAACTCTCCTAGGCAGAACACTGGGAAGTAGAGGTCTACACTACATTTATTACAGCAGTACTTAGAAATGCCAACCACAGCACAGGTTGCCCTGTGCCTCTCTCAAGCACCCAGCAAGAGACAGATGGAGAGAGGCAAACAGGCAGTTTGTGGCAGAACTGAGGCTTAATTCCAGGTAACATTAAGTACAAGTTTAGTATGTGTTCCCCCTGCTCCAAGTTATGCCTCTCATTTTGCTGAGGAACAACAGCACATGTACCTGTGCAATATTATTTAATCCTGGCTGCCTGATAAAGACACAGGAGGCAGAATATCGATCCAAAAGAAAGGGCTGACTCTGGGGTGTTTCCATCAACCCTAGTGCTGTTTGCTTGCACAGCAGGAATTATGGACTCTGCCACAGACAGTATGAATGAGTCTTTCCAGTGTCTCCCTGATAAGAAGATGCTGGAAGAGATCATGTGCACATGTCTCACAGAGCTCAAAGTTTCCTAATCCTTTTGCCATTCCACTTTTCAGCATTATCGGGTGCACTGCAATACCCAGCCTTGGAGGAGAGGCTCGAGCTGAAGGGACATGTGCTGCCCAGTCTGCCCAATCCTGCTTAAAAGCTGCCATCTGTGATCAAGGGAGTAAAAACATAAAAATTCCAGCTCGACTTGAAGCAAATCTTTGTTCCCACTGATTACTCAAACCAAAGCACAGGCATTGGTGCATTGTCTCTGCTCTCATGTTATGGGAGTTAACTACAAAGTTAGTTTAAGTGCTAGAAGAGTTGTGGTTCTTTTTCACAGCAGCATCATGAACACACATGAGTTATCATGAGGTGAAAAACAGGCACTCAGCAGCAGAACTTGAAGTCAGCAGCTCTGGACAGACATCTGAGCTGATCTCAGCAAAACCACATTGTCATCTTCTGACTGTTTCCACCTCCTGAAAACAAATAAATGTTAACCCTCCAGAAGCTTTAAAACTAAAAGCTTTTTCAAAAAAATTAAACCCTATTTGTAGAAATTAAGAATTCTCAAATCTCTTCTTTAAGTTTCTCAAATATTTGTAATTCACCCATTGATTCAGTTATTTATGCTGGATTTTTTGTGCATTATGCTCTGGCCACTTGCTGACTCTCTCTCAGAGGTTACATGAACTCTGGTGACAAGGAGAGCTTTCTCTGTGCCAAACAGGAAAAATTTAAAACTATTTATCTGATATGACAATATTGATAATAGTGCAGAGAAGCACTTTGGACTTCTCTTAAAGGGTAGGCTGATCTTCATTATCTTCTGTTTGCATTTGTTTGTGCTCCATGGAAGAGAGGTTAGGACACAGCCAGCTTAGCTCCATGTTTAGCAAGAATATAGAATATGATAACTGCAAGGACACATTATTTACTTGATCAATAAGACTGACTTTGGAATGCAGTCTAACTTGCTTTCTGAGTAATTGTATTAGATTTCAGTTTCCAAATGCTGCCTAACTATCAACTGCCAAAATAGGGATTTTTAAATTACTTGCCTCCTACAGCTGGTTAGTAATAGGGACAGAAATTTGTAGGCGCCATCCAGATCTTCCTTTGTAAAATAATTTTCCTTTTTTTGCTAAAAATCTTCAATAGTCTAAGTAAAAATCCCAGTGTAACCACCTCTGTCTTGCAGAAGGTGAGGCACAGGATGAGCAGAAGGATGATGGAGATCACACAGATTCTGCAAGGTACAACGGTTGTATTCTTTCCTAAAATGGAAGGGACTTGCTAAAAAGCAATCCTCTGGTAAGGCAGTCAGTCACTCCAAGAAGGGAGCCACCAGTAACCAGATTTTTTTATTTCTCAGAGCCTGAAATTGTTTTCCAAAGACATCAGTTAATGTCAGCTTTGCCTGCTTCTGATCTTGTTTCTAACGTTCCTCTGTATTTCGCCCACAGACAAATGTTTGAAGCCTGGACATTTTTAAGGGATAGCTCTAGAGGAGCTGGAAAAAAATCCAAAATGACTTTAAAATATTTCCATACGTGAAAGAAGAAAAAATAATGATCGAATTACCTCACATCCCCACATTCCTAGAACAGAGTCTTTACAGGGCAAACGTGACCTTGCTGTCCTTTCTCTGCCTGCTGCAGCCCAACAGCCTGGTGCCAGCCTGCTGCTACCACACTGCTGCTCACCCTAAAACCTCTTGCCTTCTCTCTTTGCTCTTGGCACCTGTGCTAAAGCCCTGGTGCAGGTGAAAAGCCCTGGTGCCAGAACAGCATCTCCCCATCAGGGCACTCCTGCCCTCTATTTGTAGCACTTGTCCTTCCTGTGCAGATATGGGAGCCACAAATTAGAAAGTGCTTTGAAGTCTAATGGCTTGGTAGCACAGTGAGATGTTAAAAAGAACACTAAGGCTGTCAGGGGAAAATCCTTGTACTTGAGGCTGCTATCACAGGTATTTATGGTAAAGAAATGCTGGCCCAAATTCAAGGCTATGCCTTCCAGATTGGCAGCTTAAAACAGGTAAAGCACAGGGGCAGGGTGGCTGCCAAGGAGCTCCTCCCAAGCTTGTGTACTGCAGAACCCAGGACATTCATAGACAGAAAAATTTCTGTTACCTGCTATTCCAGGTAAGAGGGAAGTGCTCATAAATATCCTAAGCAGCTCTCCAGTCTCTCCTTTCCTGGTGTATTGGCATATTGGTAGAGTCTGAAAGGAATCAAACATGGATCCTGCCTCACTTCTCCTTTCTGAACATCCTTCTGATCACAATGAGCAATGAGTGTCACCCCAGATGGCTGGGTGGGTGCATGTCTGTCTGCACTCACCTGCTGGAAACTGCCACCATTGCAGTTCTGGCTGGAGGAGATGGAAGTCACCACGCTGGGAGCAGGAGTTCCCAGGCTGGGGCATGGTGTGACCAGCAGTGCTGAACTGCACTGCTGGCAAAGTGTACAGGGCCTGACAGCCCAGGAGAAGAGAAAACCCTAGGGGAAAGAAAGCAAAACAGACCAAAAATAAATGCAAGTGGAAGGGGTGTGCAAAGGCTCCCTTACATGGGCTGGTAGCTGCTAGCTCATGCCTTCATCCAAGGGCGCCTGAGGCTCACAAGGTCCTTTCCACCACTGATTTTGTCCTCTCCAGCAGCCCCTGGCTGTGTCATACAGGTTCCTGCCTGCCATGGAGACACTGTGTTGGTCTTGGACACGAGACAGCCTCTGATGTTTGGGCTGGGGATCATCCCTGTGCTCCAGAGCAGGGTCTGCACCATCATTCTGCACATGAGCAGGCGCCTCCTCATTGCAATGGCACCTTCCCGTATTGACTCACGGTTCTCTCTGGGCTTCTTGTAGGCTCTTAGCAGAGCTGTGGGCTCCATGGCAAGATGCTGACACAGCAAGTGGGAAGGGATGGTGGAAAGGCTTGAGAGGTCCAAGGAACCCAGCAGGGTCACATGATAACAGACTAGCAGTAAATTTGTTGGAAAAATCAGATCCAGCTGCTTGCTTCTACTGGTTTTACTGGGTCAGATCTGGATGCGGTTGTAACATTCTGCTCCTGCATTTCCTTGTCTTAAACATGAATATTTTGTTTCAGGACATGAAAAGAGAGTGGGGTTTGGGTGCTGAAATTTCAGAAAGAAGGAAACACTGTGCCTTGTCTTTCCAGTTCTTTGTAATTACTTGGCTTTCTGGGTCTTCCCTGGGGGACTCTTCACTTCCTTCTGCTAATTGTATGCAGAAATTATTTACTCTGATTCATATCCTGGACCCTGGCACCTGCTAATCAGGTGTCCATAAGGGCTGCAAGTGGGTATGTCCTACGTAGGGCTTCCAGAACTTATCCCAGAAATGTAGTTAAGTGAGGATTTCCTTTAGAGCCAAAGTTCACTCAAAAACCTTCCTCCTTAATTTCTTTCATTTCTCTACCTCAGGCTACTCATTGCCCTGCTCCATGGACTTCTCCATCCCCCAAGTTTCTCTTTTTAGTACAGCAGAGCTCCACAGAGACTTATATGGCACAATCATGAAATCAAGGAAAGAAGCAGGAACAGCAAGGAGACAAGTGTCTGTCCTCACTGAGTCTCTGCAAAGGTCATTCAGGTTCCAGTGATGTCTGCTGGGATCCTGGATCTAAGCTTTGGCAAGACTGTAGAGAACAAATCAATTTAGAGAATATCTCTTAAGTGTTTAATGCTCTCAGGAGAACTTGTCTGAGCCATAGACAATTTTATTGCACACCCTGTGGCTGTCCCCAGCTGGCCATGTAATGCAGGGGGGTCAGACCACTCTGTGTTACTTTGACACTGGTTTTTGTTCCCCTCAAGTTATTTCCTGCTGACTTAACAGCTCTCGTGGTTCCTGCCTGTATCTGTGGAAAAACCAGCCGCTGATTCAGCTGTGGCTCTCTCAGGAAGGGGAACCTGAGTTTGGGTTTTGAGGAGGCAGGCCAGCATCCAGGAGCCTTCGCCTGTTCCTAGGGGAACCCCAGAGCCAGGAATGAAGACGAAGAACAAGTTTTGGTTTCAATTCACTTTTTAAAACTAGTGCCTTTTCAAACACCAGTTTCCATAGTGACAGGGAACTGTAGCACCATTGTGAAGGTCCAAAAAGCCCCGGCTGAGTATTAGCCAGAAATTCAGCAGTGTGGCCAGCTCCTGAGCAGCCTTCCCCAGCCCCTGCTGTGCTCACAGCAGGGCTCTGCTTCAAACACCTTCCTGCCCACCAGCCACACTTTTAGCTGCCTGTGGGCTGTGCTACTCCTGAGCATTAGGGCTTAATCACAGGTAAAATGAAGTTTGTTCAAAAAAGGAATATACTTTGGCTGCACTTAGCCCTTTCATATAAAGGGAAAATCTAGATATGAAGACAGCTTTCACCCATTGTTTCCTTTTGCAGAATGGTGCAGAAACCATGAAATGTGCTCACAATTATCCATCAAGTCAGCAGAGGAACCCAGCTGGAAGCCCAGATCTTATTTGATTCATATTTATTAGAATGTGCTGCCTCTCACCTTCCCTTTTGCCCTCTCTCATAGGGGGTACTTCCATCCATGCTGTAATCCAGACCTCCCAAAAGGACCTAGGAACTCTCACACAATCATATTGTTGTCCTGGTCCTCACCACAACACACAAGAAGCATGCCAGAGAGAACATCCTCCCTGCTGGGCTCAGTGCCAGGTGGTGGAAGTGCTGGACACCACCACTTCCTCACGGAGCTCCTTTGCCCTCATCCTTTGTTATCTGCTGGATTATGTTGCAGTCTGTGGTATGCAAAGAAATACAACCACAGCACCCTTACAAGTTAAGTTTCAGGTAAAGTTACAGGCACCTGCCAAGTGCTTGTGTTACCTGTGGCTTTTAGGTAACGTGTTATGCATGTGTAGGAGGCAGAGAAAAGTGTGGTTGTGCTTTCTGTACAGATCTCAGGAAGCCTTGCAGTAGGCCTGGACTTAACACCTTTCCTCAGGAATGGCCAGGACTGTGGGGGACTGTGGGCTTCAGTGAGGGTGTCTGTGGCCTGTGTGCCACCCAGAGTGCAGAACCTGCCAGGCAGGGTGAGGATGCCTCCCAAGGGACACAGGGATGTAACAACCCCAGCAGGAACCATTGTGCATGTGGCAATTCCAAAACAGAACCTTTGCACTGAAGGCAGGGCACCAGCCTGACTCAAAGCATGCACCAGCCACCTCCTCCCGTCCCAAACTAAGCACTATTACCCCTTTCAGTTTTATGATAAACTGTAATTTTTCTCAAACATTTAACAATCATTATTCCCTTCCTACTCCTCCTATTTTTGCCTGCATATCCATGCGACTCTTCTGGAGCTGAGATCACATGCAAGAAAATAGAGTGAAAATGGCAACTAACGTAGCTTTTGTGAGAGAAGAATGTTTTGCATGTTGCTTCCTGTAAAACCATTGGAAATGGCATACCCAAACAAGAAACTCTCCTTCTGGTGCAAGACCTTAACTCAGACAAAAAAGGACAAGTTCTGTAGGAAAGAAAAAGAAAGACAGGCACATTTTGGACCAGTTTTTATGCCAGTATTTTCAATGTGAGGGTAGATGTACTGCACCAAGCTATGGGTTTGTCTATCCTAAGGCTGCCAGTGGAGCCCCAGAAGAGGCCAAGAGGCCAGACATATTTGCTTTGTATTTCCCATCTTCTAGCAAGAAGGGAATTCATCAAGCAGAGGTAAAACCATGTCTATATTGCCAGGACAAGTTGAATAAAATAAGAACTATGTATGTCTTGAAAATTATACATCAGGATTCACCAAAACTTGAGAAGTGCACCATTCTGACTTGTGATTGCGAGTGAAGGCACTGTTTTAGAGAGGTACTTCCTGCAGGAGGAAATTTTTCCCTAGCTTCCTTGAGACCTTCAAGTGACCCCACTAAATTGTTAAAATTCCATTAAAAAGTGGCTGCTGGGAACATGTGCAATAAATAGCTGCTAAGATCGATGGCAGTCTTCCTGATTTAAAATCAATGTATTGCTTGCTGACAATGCTGGCAGTGTTTTCCTCTGGGAAATGTAACAGTGATTTGCTTTAAATAAACACAGTGGTAAAAAACTTTATCTGAACTCATTAGTGACTCAGACTGATTTTAGAGTAATCCAGAAAATGCCTGTTGCCCACAGAGAAGATTTGGAAGTGATCAGTGACTTTGGATACTGCCGTTTATAGTGGGCCACTGGAAAGCATCCTGGAACAGAGCAGAACTTAGGGTACCTAGACCATGCTCTGAAAGCCACCAGTCACCTTTGAGAGCATGATATGAACAGCATCAGGTTACTATGGCTCTAATGACCACCATCCACCTTTTCCAGGCTAATTCCTTGTTCCCCTCCCAGCTTCTGGCTGGCCTTCATCCCATGTGACACCACACATTCATGATGGAACTAATCCCATCAAAACCTAAAGTGCCACAAGTTGGTCTCATCCACCAACCACCAGGAAGCAGCTTTGGGCTGAGTTGGGATCCTCTCCCTCTTTTTCTTTAAAGCCTCTCTCCCACCATGAGTAGCTTTTTCTCAGAGGCTCAGCTAGGTTACTTTAATGAAAATAGACATGAAAGCATTTGCCCTACCTACAATCTGTTTTGTAACCTAACCATGTAATTGCATCATGCTTTTTCCTACAAATCATCTGATGATGATTCCCAGGACAAGCCTTTACCTCTTTTCCTGCATGTTTTAATACTTCAGCTATTACTACATCCTGCTTGTAGATATCACTAAATCACAAGGGGATTGGTCACTAGATAGATCAGAGCTCTTTTTGATGGGTTTCTAACCTGGCAAGTGAGGCACCTGAGTGAGAATCAACCACATCAGAACTCTGCAGTCAATGCCTACAGAATTTCCAGAAGGACAAGGCAAGGACAGATGGCAGGGTGTTTGCCCTACATGTGAAAAAATAGATTGAATGCACAGAACAGTCTTTGGAAACCAGTGATCAGGAGGTTGAGGGCTTGTAAGTGAAATCTAAGGGCAAGCCAACAAAGGAAAATTCATGTTTGGTCTTCCTGCAGAGCACTAGAGCAAGGGAAGCTGTTGAGGAAGCTTTCTTATTTTGACTACAGGAAACCCTGTGCTCCCATGCTCTGATCCTGCTGGGACACTTCTTGATATCTCTTGGAAATGCAACACAGTAAGCTGTAAGCAATCCAGGAGACTCCTGGAGGGTGTTGAGGATGATTTCTTAATTCAGGTTTATGACAACAACCAACAAACAGCTTGACCAGAGGAGAAGCATTACCAGTCCTGTTGCTTAACAACAGGGATGAACTATTTAAAGATGACAAAACTGGTGATAGCTCAGACTGTAGCGATCCTGCTGTGGTGGAATTCAGCCTTGAACACCTCTCCTGTGAAGAAAGGCTGAGAGAGTAGGGGTTCTTCAGCCTGGAGAAGGCTTCAGGGAGAGCTTATTGCTGCCCTTTATAAGAAATACAGAGAAAGACTTTTTACTGAGGCCTGATAGGAGAAAGGGCAGTGTTTTTCAACCAAAAGAGGGTGGACTTCAACTGAATATACAGAGGATTTTTTTTTTTTATGATTAGGATGGTTATGAACAGGTCCAGAGAAGTTGTGGATGCCCCGTGATGGAAGTGTTTGGAGTCAGGAAACATTGGGCTTTGAGCACCTTCACACAGTGGAAAGTTCCCTGCCTAAGGCAGGGGCTTTGGACTGGATGATCTTTAAAGGTCCCTCCCAACCCAAGTCATTCTAAGGTTCTACAATAAACTGTAAACATTTTAGATGTTGTGATTTACTTCCATGATGAATGGAATTTTCTTTTTTTTAAATGGGGACTATTTTCCCTTTGCTATTAATATAAGATCATAATGTACTTGTTTTGATGGTGATTAGGGTATAAACCAATAAAAACAAGGAAATCCCATAATGGACCAGCTATACACATGGTCATCCCCAGAAATACTAACTTTTCCATAAACATGGACACACACACAGCATTTATTAAGCCCGAACAGCAAAGAGGTTTTATGCCTGAGAAGAAAACTTTCAAGTACATAGCCTATAAATAGATGATATGCTGCCTTTCTGGTTCAGTAAATAGCCTGAAAATGTACTCTCAGGAGACATGAATTTGCAGTGTCCCCCCTTTATTTCACTGAGATGTTAATTTTGCAGTCTAAATTTAATACTTTATTGTCAGTATGGAAATTGCCATCATGAGGGAAGCAATTGCACTTTCTGCATTTCTTTAGGGATCAGGAAATAAATCTGTACAGAAAGAAAACAGCCCCGTATCTCCTCATGTGCAGAGGGAAACACCAGGTAACTTGACATGAAAAGCATCGGGACTTGTGCAATGGCCAGTGTACAAAGCACAGACAAGCCTAGACAAGTTGGATATGACAAAATGGAGAGCCACACTGGATGTATCCCACAGACACTGCTGCCCCGGGAACTGGGACACTGTGCTTGGAGCAGCCAGCAAGAAAATGGCTCAGGAGCATCTCTGAGATGAACTCAAATAAAACTTTTCCAGCCCTCAATGGCACGCTTGTTTCTGGTTCTTGAGTAGTTTAATTCCCAGTCACTTCTGTATTAATGGTAAATCTGAAAGTGCCAAACAAAGCATGTGGCTCCATGACCCACTGGCAGAGCCTGCTGCATCAGAGTGAGAGAAGATGCGACCCCTCATTCCAGAGGCACCTGTATGAGAGAAACATTTTGCAGCTTTTCCAGCCATTGTTGGAGGTAGGACAACCTCCTCCCTGTGTAATAAACAGATTTCTCTTGCTGTCTTCCTCCCCTGCACACCACAAACATGGCAGAAGTATTTTCAAGCACAAACATGCACAGAAGCATTTAATGCTTTGTGTTGCTATACCCAACCCCCATAAATTTGTGCTCATGTAATTACTGCTCTCTGTTTGCCTATTGATAGTGAGTTAAAAATACCACACGCCCCCAAAATTAGAACTGGTTTCTATTTTTTTTAAATTCCTGCAGTTGATATAGAAGAAAATGTTGTGATGAGCCACATGGGATCCCTCGTGCCTCTACTAGTCAGGACAGGAGACGGCAACACCACCAACAGAAAAACCCCACCAAAAGCATGGCATGCACAGATCAAGACAAATTTGGCTGTGTTATGATGGCATCAGTCCTGTATCCCTTTTCCTTTCTTCATCTGATACTTGGTGTTTCTACAGTGGGAATGGATTTGAGCTGGGATCTTTGCTCTCAGAGCCTGCATTTAAAGGGAATGTAAAATCTTCCTGCAATATCCAAACTCCTAGTTTATATTCCAAGGTACTCCTAACTTAGACTAAACATAAAATATTTCTGTTATTTAGATAAAATGTAAAATGACATGCAAGCCATTTCTGTTCTATCCAAATTCCTACTTTATACTCTGAGGTGTCTCTCACTTACATGGAACTACTTACCATTAATGAAACACTTATTTTCGTAGTAGAAATATGGACATAATCCATGAATAATCTTGCAAATCTTTGAAATAACATAAAATTAATCTAATATTAAATAAACAACAATACATTTCCAACTTCTGTTCAATTTGTAAAATCTTTGTCATATGAGCCATCTCTTTATTACATACAAGTACCATATTTGCCATTTAAGCTTTCCAGTATCTATTTTTAAAAGTTTTGTGGAAGGAACTGTCTGGAAATCTCATAAGGCCAACTCCTTCCCAAGCACAACTAATGAGATTGAGTTTCCCAGTGGCTGTTTGAGGTGGGGAAGTCAGGACGTGCACACGTTTTCCCCTTCACTTCTGATAGGCTTCTCTGAGAAAATACCATTGCACGAAAACCCACCCTCAGCTGTTAATGTATGCTTAATGTATGTTAATGTTTGCATCAATAACACAGAGAAATACCTTATATGTGAGACCAGGTGAAGCTTCAGCTGGCAGCCACTGGAAACAGAAACTGCATCAGAAAAAAGAACCATCTAAAGCTGCATTCTTACCAATATCCTCTCACACTTTTGAAGCAGCAGAGATAATACCAAATGCAAACCTGCCCCTGCCCACTGCACAGGCCTGGATCATCACAGAGAGGCTGGGATAAGCAGATGGACATTGGGCTAAGGACCAAGGGGCAGTTTGATTTATTTTATTTTTTTTT